>LTDI01000305.1:0-95424 GCA_001654545.1 Fusarium agapanthi
GTAATTAATTATATAACTCTTCTAATTTAGGAAACGAGGCTCCTTTTCCAGGAATATAGCGCTAAACTCCCTATAGGTTTTAACATTTTATATGGCAAATCTGGGCCTTGTCATTTGAGCCAAGATGAGGTTCTTCAAAACAAACGCTTTTGCCGGAGCAGTCTATTATTGCCAATTACCAAGTACAATACTTGCTTTATATCACTGACGCTCTAATCTGTGTATTTACCTCCATCTGCACCGTTTGGTTTGGTCCTCTCAAGGCGACCGAGACTCTGTCCGTCCATCCAGCCCTCTGGCCTTCTGCTCAGCTTCCACCTCACAGCCATGCACAATGCACCAAAGGTCTTGATGCCAAAAGCAACCCAGAGCAGGATCTCAGAAGCCAGACGTCGTCTTCCGTGCATACTGATTCCATCTGGCAAACGCTCCTCGAAATATCCCAGGTAACGAACAAAGAAAACTGAGTTAAGACATGTGTGACCGGCAGCGATGCCGAAGTAAGCAGCCGAAACGGCCCAGTAGGTGAGACGGACCTTGTCCCAAACGTAGTCGTCGAATTGCTCGATTTCCTCCTTGCTGCCCTTGGGAAGAGGACACCATCGCTTGCCGATGATGCAGCGACACTTCATCCAGTGAGGTCGGTTGGGAATAACCCACTCTCGGAGGATGTCCATGATGCTGAACACCAGAGCAACATAGATGTTGATCCAGACGATCCAGCTACTGATTGGAAGTCCGCCGCTGGCCATGTAGCTTCGCCAAGCTTCAAAGAAGATGTTGCCACATGGATCTTCATACGGGCCCGGCTTGGGGCAGTTGAAGGTGTCTTCTGGGAGTCGAAGTTCAGTGGCGATTTGGTTAAGATCATTGACGATATTTGAGTGATATCGTAGTCCCGAGGATGTGATTCCAACTTTTGGAAGACCCTTGGGGGCTGTAGGATATTCCCATCCGAAGGAACTGGCGAACCAGTTTAGGTGCACCAAGAAATGAGAGGTATCATTGTTGGGAATGATGCCTTCAAACTGATGATTTGTCAGTCGGAAGAGCCGGAAAAATAATTTTGTATTTAAATTTACTGAAGTTTCAAGAATATGAGAGGTGAGTGATTATGGGTGAACATACCGAGACCAAGGCTAATGGCTTCCACAGAAGATGATCAGGATCACCACGAATAACGGTGGTGCCTGCAATAAACACAATGGACGCCAATATGACTGAAATGACACTGCCAATTACACCCAAGATGAGAAGAGCATCAGAAATGTTCTTCCTCGTAGGCTTGGTGAGATATTTGAGCATCATGTTGTTGATGCAAGCGAGCTGATGCCCCAGCTCAAGGCAGAAACTGATACTGATACTGATACTGATACTGATGCTGGCGATGACGTTACAGAAGAGATAGATAAGAAAGCTGCCGTGTTTAGACTGTGAGGAATAAATGAGAGAATTAACGAGTGCGAGGATGAGAATGAGAATGTGTAAGTAAAAGTAACTTAGTTGATGCCTCTTTAGGTAGTGAAAGTGCCCCTATTGAATGATGGGATTGGAATGATGGGCTCAGCCTCGTTTTCTCATCACGCACGATACGAGAAGAGAATCAATAACAACGCGGGGGGGGGGCTTGAGGCGAGTCGCCGAACTAGGTCTAGTCTTTTCCTCTGCAGGCGCCCGATGTTCAGGGGTGCTAGGGGAGACTACAGCACGTGAGGCCTAGATATTTGATTTGATGCCCATATTCTTACATACAATCAACCCGCTGATTCACTGATGACAGAGAGCAGAGGCTTGTGATGTATGGATCTATCATTAGAGATTGATGATGATGTTCTAGAATGAAATCCTCAACCTCGGCAGTCCCAAAATAGATCCCTTACTAGCAATGAAATAGTTGCATCGACGGGTATTAATATTTGGCGGCCTCAGTTCTCGACCCATAATCCATCTGCCAATTTCCATTCCTTCATAGACCATCTCGCATCGGACGTTTAATATCACCCGTTAAACCCCCTGCGTAACGCTCCGAGGCCGAAGCATCCGTTGCACACACTCTCTGAGTCGGTTGAACTAACAAAATGTCACATCGGGCGCTAAGGTAGTTCTGACCAACGCTCCCAATAACTTAACTCAAGCCGGCTTTTTCAGGGGCTTGACTTAGGGGGGGGTCCGGCTTGAATTAGCTTAAATTCAGCCAATCAGAATTAAATTAAACAAGTCAACTTACAGATCACTAGCCTAGCCTAATTAGGAATAGTAGCCTATAGGAAGCTTTTTTTCTACTAACTAATTCATTAAGATAAGATAAGAAACCCTACCCTAGGTCTTTAGAATTTCCTAAGTAAAAGGTACCTATATATTACTAATTTTACTATACTAACTTGCTAACTTCTAAGTCAGGACCTAGGTAGACTTAACTTGTAGCCTTTTTTCCTAACTTACAAGTCAAAGAGTCAGACTTAAATTAAACAAGTCAACTTGAGTTATTGGGTGCGTTGGTTCTGACAACTGTCATGTCTTGTCTTACTTTACAGAATGCAATGCAAGTCAGTAAGGCTAGGCGAGGAAAGGACACAACGTCCATGGCAAATTCCGAGAAACGGACCAAGGAGCAAGGATGAGACTCAAATCCGCGTATAGCTTCTACTTCCCTCGGGTCTTCAAACACTGTCTTCCAAGCATGTCAGGGCTTGACAACAGGCATTGTCTCCTGTAATACAACTCTCCTGATGCTTAACAATATACCAATGATCAATGGATGTTGATTTGACTTGGTATTGTCATGTTCTCATATCACCTATTGCCATTGTCGATTGAGCCTCTCACAAGGCTGACAACTGCCGATGATCATCGGACTACAGCCCTTTCAGTTTATATCTGAAGTTTCACCAACCCACTGGGACACTAGACCTGATAAGGATCCATTAGGAGCTTTATTCCCAAAGTCAGCAACTTTAGGAAACTTTCCCTCGACACTAGTTTCTTCACCAGGGGTTTGAAACACAAAGTCTGTGCTGTGCTTGCTTGATCACCCCTCAGTCGGTGCCTGTTTGATGTTCCACCATCCATTCACCATCTATGAGTGGTCATCATACGGGTTAATGGTTCTGGAGTTTTTCCACTGCTCTCAGCTCGTCTTCAAACATGTTTAGCTTGGCTCATTACAGTGGGGTAGAACTCCATGGGTGTGGCTTACACACTTATAAGAGATGCTGCTCTCCAGTTTGGATGGGAAATAGAGAGACGATAGCTTCACTCACTGCTGGCTTGGATAACTGACCTGGGGTCTAGTCCTCTTTACATTCTTTTGCTCTATCCATTCATTACCATTCTGACTACATACGTTCTTATCCGTACACTATTCCAACCGAATACATTCGTTCTTTGACATCTAAGCCAACATCGCAATGTCTCGTCTTCTTACTTTCGCTGCCGGCCTGGCGCTGGCTGCTGCCCAACTCACCTCCTCCTCGCTCGAGAGCCATGTCGATACCCTCACCTTGGGTGCCTCTTTCAACCCCGTCAAGGAAGCTTACTGGACTGGTCTTCCTCACCATCGCCGAACTCCCTTTGCCGTCTCTCCTGATGGAAAGACTGCTTTCCTGGCTTACCTCGATGCTAGCGGTACCGGTGTCCACATCCAGGGCGTTGACCCCAAGACCTTTGCTGCTGTCGGAACTCCCGTCACTGTCAAGAATGGTAAGGAGGCTGGTGGTCTCGTTGCCCACAACGATGGTTTCGCTCTCCTGACCAACGAGGTTGTCTCTGGAGAGGCTAAGGATCCTCTCCCTGTGATCTACAAGTATACCAATGGAAAGCAGGCCTTCCGAACTCTCCTTGGTGGCTCTGGCTTCTCAGGAAATGCTCTTGCTTCCCCTGATATCAACGGCGATCTTGTCTTCTCTGAGAAGGCTGGCTACTACGCCGCCTACATCGTTGTCACATCCTACAGTGGCGATGCTTCCGGTCACTTTGGTGATGCCATTCGCTACATCACCCCAGAGGGTAAGGTTGAGGAGATCCAGGGAGCTTCTTCTTCGTGGGGCTGCTCCCACAACACCGGTATCGCCTTCGAAGCCGCCGATGAGCCTCCTTTCGCTTCTCTCTGCTCCGAAGATCAGGGTGCTATCTGGCTGAACACCGAGACTCAGGGCATGAGCAACAACGGTGTCAAGGTCTCCAACGAGCACGTCATTAACGGTGCCAGCAACGAGCCCATGGGTGGAATGAGTGGCTCTTACAGCTCTCTCGCTCGCTTCATTGGTGCTGACTCGTACATCTTCTCCTGGGTTTCTCGTGGCGCTATCGATCTTACTCTCAATGACTGGATGGGTGAGGGCTACACTCACGCTGAGAACCGTACCAACAACCGCAACGTTGCCATTGCTCTGTTTTCTGACAAGAAGACCCTTATTGGCGAGCAGGCTTCGTCCAAGGTCGGTGCCAAGGATGGTGATAGCCAAGTTAACTGGGTGACTGATGGTGCTAACGACTGCTCCAACGCTCACGTTGCTACCTTTGATGCTTCCACTGCTCTTGTTACCTGGGAGGAGATTTCCAACCCCGTCTGCGAGTTCGAGGCCATGGGCTGCAAGGGCAAGTTTGCTGGTACCAAGTTCCAGGCTGTCGACAGCAAGGGCAGGAAGCTTGGCTCTGCCATCACCTCTGAGGATACCTACGTTGCTGGTGACATGGTCACTATGTCTGATGGTCGTATCTGCTGGCCTTATGTCAACATGGCTTGGTCTCTCAGTGGTCCTACCCAGGCTGCTGATGTCAAGAAGATTTCTTTTGCTTGTATCTCCAACGGTAGCGGCTCTGGATCCGGCTCTGGATCTACCACCAAGGCTTCTACTGCTGTCGCTCAACCTGCTGCTACCAAGACTCCTAATGCTGGCGCTGCTAAGCCTTCTACTGCTGAGGCTGCTGCGGGTGCTGAGGTTTCCTCTGCTGAGTCTGAAGTCCCTGAGGGTGCACCTCGTCCCTCTTTCGCCACAGTCCCTGGCTCTGTGACTGATGTTCTCTCCGTACCCACTGAAGTCACTTCGTCTGCTGCTGCTGAGAAGCCTTCCTCGGTTGTCATCAAACCCTCTGCCCCCGCTGCCCCTGTGGATGGTGACAACGAGCCTGCTACCACCGAGGCTCCTACCAAGGCTGACCCTACCGCGTCCAAGCCCACCGATAACGAGGACGACGGTGATGAGCAAGAGTCCGGTAACGCCCCTGTTGCTACCCAGGTCCTCACCGAGAGCGCTGCCCCTGTTGAGTCTATTCCCACCTACGCCGATGGTGAAGATGACTGCAACGAGGAAGCCTCTGGTAACTCTCCCGTTACCACTCAGGCACCCACCAAGGTCAACAAGCCTTCTGGCCGCCGCACTCGCACTCGAACCCGCACTCATACCCGCCGTCCCAGCTCCCCCTTTTCCAAGAAGGAATGTGTAGCTAAGACAGTCACTCAGACTGTCTATGTTACTGCTACTGCCGCCCCAGGATACTAGTGGTTGGTTCAATTATCATTAGCAGTACATGGAATGGCTTGTGTGCCTGACAATTATTCGTTCTTGTATATAGCACTTTACCTTTAGCAGCCCGCGTTTTATGTATAAGATAGATATGGAGGCTTTGTTTATACTTGGCATGAATACTTGGAACTGCAAGAGATGATGTTCGAAATCGTGATTGTAATTATGAGACAAGAGTTGCCTAAAAAAGCTACTCTTTAACTACGGATGTGAATGACTATATCTCCCCAGCTTGAGGGTTTAAGAATTTGTGAATATACCATTGGGTGGGATTGTTCTCTTTCCTCGGAATCTTCCACATTACGCTCAGGATTTAGAGGAAATGTTTTAACTTTGATCTAAGTAACTACTCTCGGTGATGCCGTCATTGTCTTAGACGGTTATGACCAACGACGCTGCAAATTCGACTTGTAAGTAGGAAAAAGACCGCGACTAAAACTCACGTCTCGGGTAAATAATATCGGCAATTGACTGATATGAATCTTCAACGTCCCATCGACCGTTAAATCCACTGTTTGTGACCGACAGTTGGGATCATCTCGGCGGTTTTCTTGGAACTGTAAGTGGATATCGTTTGGCGCGGCTGGCGTCATAGTCTAGGGGTCTTTAGCACCAAATCTTTCTTTCAACTTCGCTTCCTCTCAAACTTCTTCCTCAGCCATAGTTATTTCTTTTCAGTTAAGTCTATCACTCTAATAACTTGACTCTAATTGGCAGTTCGATACGCTTTCTTCATTCAAGGGACTGGCGACAAGTACGCCATCAGACGTCATGGTAAGGGCGGTAGATCGCCGTGTTAACAGCGCCGTTGTGAGAGACGAGGAAACACCGCTATTGGGATCGTCACTCTCTAGACCCCAGAAGAAGTCTTGGAAGCAGCGTTTACAACATGATGTCTCTTGTTCATGGGCCGATGCCGTGTTATTAGCCTGTTATGTCGTAACTGGACTTCTCGACAGCTCCTCTATCCAGGTCTGGGGAACGTTTGTGTCTATGCAGACAGGTCAGTAACTTATAGCAATGACTAAGAAGACCAATGGCTAATAAGAATCAGGAAACACTGTATATGTCGGTCTCGGGCTGGCAAGCTTCGCGACATCGACTCCTGGCCCTCGTCTATACAAATCCGCTCTGTCTATCGCATCTTTCTGTCTCGGCTCGTCCCTATTTGCCCGCTTCCATCGGCTTGTCTCTCCTAGACGCCGCTGGGTTCTCTGTGCTTCTTTCACAATCCAATCCCTTCTCACAAGCGCTGCTGCATTGATCGTCACACTCCGACCGCCAGGCCCGAACACGGATAGCCTGGCATGGAACGTATTGGTGCCGATCGCTCTCATGGCCTTCCAGAGCTGTGGACAAGCTGTAGCAAGCCGAGCTCTGAAGCAGAACGCTCTTATCAGCCTGGTCCTGACAAGTGTGTATTGTGACCTATTCTCCGACAAAGAGCTGTTCGCGTTGGACAACGTTTCGAGGAATCAGCGAGCAGCTGCGCCGACGCTACTACTTGTCGGTGTGATAGCCGGCGGGTTGTTTGCGCAAAGCTCTGTCGGCATTGCGGGAGCCTTATGGATCGCCGCAGGGTTAAAGCTGTGCATGGTTATCGCATGGTTCCTGTGGCGCTCAGAGGAAGAAACGCAGGAGAATTAGTTCCGGATGTACGGAATTGGAGGCATAGTTTTTATCAGTTATTTCGAGTGAACGTCATCATGCAGCTTCAACAGTCAAGTGACCTGAAGTCGAATTGTCTGATGCAACATTGGTGACAGACTGGTTGAGCATGGACAGGGACCTCGGGCTTTGTACACATCTTGCCGATGGTTTAGTCAGACTGGAAGAAGATACTTCAATATCAATCGATCAGCTGGATACAACACAGACCCGAGGTCGGACACCCTCTACCAAGATTCGCGATGTTGGAGAGGATGTGCCGTGCGTTGGGTTGCATGGCGCAGACTCAATTCGTGACCTGTTTCTCCTTCGGGATACCTATCTAGGAATTACAGGCTCTGATAGGACAACACGGCTTACTGTGATTTGCGAACAAGCAAATGATCTTCACGTCTAGGATGTTCCCCCAAAGACAGAGGCACTCCGGAATCGGGACTCCACCGGCCGGCCCCAGAGCCGAAGAATCTGCCTCTTTGGGAGAGCAACTCGGAGCTGTGGAACACAGAGAAAAGGGCCGCCAAGCGAAAAATTGAGACTGAGAAACAGAAATTGAGTGATTGGTAATAATAGAGAAGCAAACTGTGAAAGAAAAGTTTTATATAATCGGGGCCATTACGGCGGCTACAGTTGAAGGAAGATTGAGAACTTCATCACGCATTGGGCAACTCTTGTTCTATTATTCCCTGTCTTATGCCCCCGCTTGATTTGGGGTGGTCTTTTGTGTCACAGTCACGGTTTACGTACCGAAGGGTTAGAGTAGGATTGCCGAAGCGGAGCCTCCACTTGTTTTGATAAGACTTTTCTTTCATATGCTTCATGTTGCCTCGGGAGTTAGAATTTTACCTTGTTGGACTGGACTGGACCATCAGCTCGGATATACGAGTGAAGATCACAAAGAGTGGAGAGACAAAAGCGAAAAAGACAGAACAGAAAATCGGTTGTACTCCCGCAATGAGCGCGGGTAGAGTTACCTTTGGGGTCTTTGCATTGAATTCACTGTTACAGTTACAGTTGCGGATGTAACCGTTTGAAGATTGAGAGTGTCGTGTTGTGCTGTGCTGCCTAGGCTGCTTAGTGAGAGTGATGAGTTGTTCAGGTCGGAAGAGGTGAGCTTACAGGATAAGATAGCGCATTAATACGGGAATGGATGCGTGCGTACGGAGTTAACTGGTGAAGGAAAGGTGCATTCGTTAGGTGCTCGAGATAACATCTTCAAACAAAAGAGTCAAAGAGTTACCCCATTCATGGCGCCACTGCGAGTCATTGGAGCAATCCGAGTGGTGATCTGATCGGCGGGCGGTGGATCCTCTCTCGTTTTGCCGAGCGAGGGTGAGTTAGCGGGTGGATGCATTGAGTACCTCAGTGAGTGTCAGAACGTGAGAGAAGCTGCATCTGCATCTGCATCTGCATCTAAAGGTCAAAGTCTCCCCCCGCATTCTGTTGCTTGTCTGCCAAGACCAAGACCGATACCAAGACAAGAGTGTCTCGTGCTCATTGCTTGTACTACTCCTCGTCTCTTATTTCCAGGTCGTGTACAATTGCCAACCCAAAAAGAGTCAAGAGTGCAAAACGCCCAGAAAAAATCGACTCAGTCCATTGGTACACTTCCTCTACCTTAAACCAACTTACCCACCCACTTCTGCATTACTTCCGATCCGATTGACTCCAATCACTCACTGGGAAGGCGCATCACTCTGCTTCAATTCCCTTTATTACCTACATCCAGCTCATCTCCTTCCTCCAGGGTCTGGGTCTAGGTCTGAGATACATACATCATCCATATATATCCGTCCGTATCCCGGTCTTGATCATTCTTGGCATTCATCTCTCATCTTTCATCTCTTTTATTCTGTTTCGTCCATATCTTATCTCAATAGCAACAACCACAAACAAGCCACCCTTGGCTCTTGACGGTGTCACAAGGCGGGAAACGAACCGGATCATCTATTCGCCCCCTCCTGACGATCTCAACTCTTCTCGACCCGCTCCATCGACGACGACATCCAAAAGAACAAACACCATCCTCTTTCATCTCGTCGCATCACGGCCACTGAGTAGCCACAGGCCGGATGTCGAGCGACGTGGCAATGGAAAAGGTCCCCATTCCTGTGCCGTTCCCTCCTCCGGCCGCCGTTGACGATGTCGATTCGACTCTCGGAAAAGACGTTGTAAATACCCTCCTCACCCTCTGTGCAACTTGTGCGCATGCCACCAACGCCGCAAATACTAACATCACGTCTCCCAGGACGCCCCCGTTCACTATGTCGAAGCTATAAGCGACCTCGAGAAGGATCTTCTCTTAAAACAAGACCTACGCATTATCCCACTATCAGGCGCCATCTACTTCTTGTCCTTCCTCGACCGAACGAATATCGGAAACGCCATGATCCTCAATTCGTCGACCGACAACGATATGCAGCGTGAGACCAAGATGACGGACCATCAATTCGTCATCTCCCTCATGCTCTTCCTCGTCTCATATGCGGTGTTCGAAGTTCCAAGTAACATGCTTCTCAAGAAATTGCGACCCAGCCGTTGGCTTGCTTTTCTCATGTTTTGCTGGGGTGCAATGACGATATTGACGGCTGCCACCAACAGCTTCGCCAGTGTCACTGCTGTGCGATTCCTACTAGGTGTTTTCGAGGCTGGGTTGTTTCCTGGGTTGGTATACTACTTGACATTTTGGTACAAGCACGATGAGCGCAGTGTTCGGTAAGTCTCTCTGTATCCATGCTTTACCAGCTGTCGTGGCGTAATGGTCGAGATGCTGACTCCGAACCTTCAGCGTCGCATTCATCCTCGCATCTGCCACTCTAGCCGGCGCATTTGGCGGCGCAATTGCCTATGGCATCGGCCACATGAACAGCACAGCTGGTCTCTCTGGTTGGCGCTGGCTCTTCATCATCGAGGGCATCCCGTCTTGCCTAGCCGCCTTCCTGGTTCTCTTCTTCCTACCCGATTATCCGGAGCGGGCTAAATGGTTATCTGAAGCAGAGAAGGACATGGCCATTCATCGGCTGTACTATGAGGGTTCTAAGGAATCGCATCCAACGATGACCTGGGCAGAGGCCAAGGAAACCTTGATGGACTGGCGACTGTATGCGCATTATGCAATTTATTTTGCGTCTGGGCCGGCGTTTGCGAGTTTGAGCTTGTTTGCACCGTCAATTACCGTTGGATTGGGATATTACGACTTGAAAGCACAGTTGATGACGGTACCTCCGTGGGCCATTGCTTATGGTAAGTTTAACCTGCTTGCCTGGCTTTAAGAAGTTAGCAAAACTGACCGTGCACAACAGTTGGCCAGGTTCTGGTGGCTTGGTCGGCGGACCACTTCAACGCCCGAGGCGTTCACACAGCCATGGCTGCAGCCGTCGGCGCCATTGGCTTCACTATATCGGCTGCGCTCCCAGCCGACGCCTATGCAGCCCGCTACGGAGGTTTAATAATGGCAACGGCCGGCTCCTTTGCCTGCATGCCGCCCATGCTGGGATGGCTCAGCTCCAATGTGTTTACGACGGCCTCTACTGGTCTCGCCATTGCCCTCAACGTTAGTCTCGGGGGGGTTGGACAGATCCCTGGTGTTTGGATCTATCAGACGTCACAGCGAGAAGGAGGATTCACGGCCGGGCACTGGGTCAATGCGGCTCTGCTGCTGTTTGTGTCAGTTGTGGCCCTGGGCCTGAGGATGTTCTATGGTTGGAAGAATCGGAAGTTGAGAGAATATGCCGAAAGTCGCGCAGTGCCTTATCGATGCTATAAGTTGTAGGAAGACATGCTTTTCATGATATGTTATGTTATGAATTATTCAATGAGTTTCAGAAGTCGAGTCTGTTCATAATGCGTGATGACGATGTTTTGGTTCTTGCACTGGGAATAACGAGTGGTTCTCGCACGATGAACTCCAATGCTACGGTTGCTACCCAGCTGAATCATATCTCAATGAGTCAATATGTTGAAGAAAGAAGATTCAGGAACCGGTGGCCGTCCATTGGTAACTACCAAGGGTCTGGAGTCAAAATCGCTTGTCTCCAAGTGCCGAGATCCTGATGGAGACAAAGTTCCAGGAACGGCATCCAACCAACAAGCATCAAATCAGGGTCTCTGTAGAGTCTCGAAACCCCTGGTCAGTATAGCTGAGACACCTCCATCATGAGAGTTTAAGCTGGATGATATCAGCAATGCTGCTAGCCGCGTAATGGCCTCACGAGCTTCATTTAGGCAGCGGAAATATCAGAACTCACTGCCGCGTCACGGCGCTTATGAGAAAGGGTAGACTGTAGAGCACATGGCCCAAGAGACGTTTCGGGCGTCCCATCGGTGTGCCTACTGACAACACCATGAACCCTGGCTATCGTGGTCTAGACCCTCGCACAGAGCTTCTCAGTGCTCACAGCCCGGGTAAGCTAAGCCGTACTGTACATAGAAACCAAGGACGGATGAGGGATAACCAGCATCGTCCATGCTATTTTATCCAATTTTGCGATGAGCTATTTTGCTTTTCAATACGGAGCATATGTTCCCATTAACAGGTGAGCTATAAGCCCTGGCAAGACGTTGGGTTCCGAGAAAATCCAATCAAAAGGGAATATGAGCAATCTTGGCATGTTGATAATATGCAGCCAGGGTCTGAAATAGAGATCCAGACCGGGCCTAGGTAACATGGCATAAAGCCAAGTAACGTCCGGGTGGTGTTGTATTGTCAGCAGCCAGCCCAGCCCAGCCCAGGTCGAATTCAAAAGCCTGTTTTGAGACTGGCTGCATTTGTCTCTAGGTACCGGTAGTTATGTTAGATGGAAGACGAGGGATAATAATAGATAGCGGTGGATGAAACTGAGTGGTTGTACAGTATCAGGTGCAGTATCGTCATGATCAGCATCTCGGGTCAACATTTTCAATTCTTGTCAAAAGTGAAGCAATCCAGCTGGAGGAGAATAAGTGCTGTGATACAGGTGGCTTTTCCTGACTTGTTGGGGAACGGATCTGCCTTTGGGGGTGATACGACGGATATGAAAAGGAAAATGTAATGATGTGAAATAGTGTTACAGTACGATGGACACGAATATCAGTTTGTGGAGCGAGTGACTCTGGAGATGGGGGCTCGAGTTATCAATCAAACTCTATAAATAGTCGGTTTTGAATTCAGCCAGACAGATAGACCATCACGAGAAACTCACTCATCTCTTGCAAGAGATTAAAGTCCATTGATGGATGGTTCCGGCCTGGGGAACCTTGCAGTGAGTGAAGCTCCAAGCTTGTTGCTGTGATTTCATTCTCAGCAGCCAACCCACTGGAACAGCCGCCACCAAGCCAAGACATCGCAGGGCTCAAGACCCTCTAATTGGGTGCTGGCATCTTCAGATATCCACTATCAGAGAGCGTGATGTCGTCACCAGCGTCATAGGGCGGAGATCTCGCCAGGAGCACCATTTACGCACGAGCAATAAAATTATCTCCAGTGCATGGATTACATTGTTTATCGAATCGTTGCCGTAGTCATGATGGGATTTCTTCCAAAAAAGTAACCGACGGATGTAGGTATGAGGTATTAGCCTCGAGATATGCGCAAATGATAAGGTAAACCGATGATGCCACTAACTAGCGACGAAGCATATGCATGGCATGGCATAGCATGGCACCCTAGCGCGGAGCATGGGTGAGAGAGGTGATGCCATCATCATCATCATCATCATCGCTGCGTGGGTGTGCACCTGGACCCCTTCTCTCACCTTTTCTCTTCTCTGCCTGCGGTGATTTGTGTCATTCCGTTAGGGGGGAGAGGCACTGGCAGTTTTGTATCTTTGTATTGTATTGTGTAGTCAGTGACGGACGGGATGCATTAGTACTCCGGCGGCTGTGACGATATCGTGGGGACTTTGGTACTGATTGACGCTTTGGGTGACTTCATTGTGTGTCTATCATCTACAATTACACGCACGCCCACGACTTCGAATAGAGTCTAGTCGACATGTTTTATGTCAACATGAGGCTCTATCCTTAACTAAACATCTTGACTGTTTATTTTCTTTTTTTGTTTTCTTTATACTCATAGTGAGATTTCTGTTTACGAGCTGAACTGTGTCAACGTCACAGCGAGTCTCTTCATTGGATACCCCGCTATCACCACTACTGACTGACTGGACTGGACTGGACTGTATTTACCTCGTCGTCTATTTAGCTTTGACAGCCATCGTCATTCACCTTCACTCGCCAGCAGCATCTTACAAATCCTATGTTTCAGCTGTAATCATACATTCAGCGCATTCATGGCAATAGTCTCCGAGATTGACCTCTCTTGTTCACTCAGTGACCTCACTCCCCAGACCACAGCTACTCACTCGACTGGGCTCCTGGCAATTTCCTCGCTGGATTCGACCTACAAACCCCTGTGTTTTCCAAGGTTTCCCGCTGGGAAACGCCCCCCATTCCCCACTCGATCCGCCTGGCGTTGGCCTAGAATCCTGCTAAAATCTGGGCTGCCACTCCAAGTGGGCTGCCCACCCTTTCCCTTTCGTCACCTCACCAGGCTCACCTCTCAAATCTCGGTCCTCCCCCCGTCAAAAAGAAACCAGGCCCTACCTACTAACCTTACCTGACCTTGCATTGCATTGCCTCGAACAAAAACAAGCAACCAGCGCAAGGCACTTTTTATCCCAATCGATTTCCTTTTCCTGGTTTCTTCCCTTGGGACGACTTCTCTTTTCTCCTTCTTGTTCACTTTTCGACTCACAAACAACGTTAGCCATTACTCATCTCTTTACTGACTACTCGACTTTCTACGACACCCTCACATCAAACGTCAAACAAGAAACGCTCCCGTCCGCTAGAGTAGACCTGCTAAACCCCGCATCGTCCACAGAGCAGTCCAACCCTGTTTTCCTGCTTCCGTCAAGAAATCTATCCCACGTCGTCTTTATAATATTATTGCCCGCGCTTTGCGACACACCAAACAGGGCTCACGTTTACGATCACGACTCGCTACGACTCCAAGACGGAATAGCTCTAGGCTAAACCGGCGAACCCGTTTTTAGTTGCACTGCACATTAGAAGCAACTACTTCTCTCAAAGACGTCCAATCGCCCATTACTTGAATTGCTACCAAAATTCGCCCAAAACCTCACGACTTTTCCTCTCCAAGGCGACTGTCGCGCCTAAGCGACAATTTCTACAGCCATGTCTACCATTCAGCAACTCAAGAACTTTATCCGGCACGGTATGTTCTAACCCACTATTCTGCCAAGTTTGGCCCGATTTTATCAGTCGCTGACAATGGTTGCTTAGGCAAGCAAGCTCGTGCCGCTGCTCCTGAAGAGTCTCCACGCAAGACAGAACAGCAACAGGCGCCCACAGTCCAGCACAAGACAGCATCAGATCCCAGCAACACCCACTACGCAAGGGCACAAGAGCCTGGAAACGAATATGGCGATGACGATTACGCACGCAGCAAGAGCAAGAAGCGCGTCGACGACGAGAAGCTCGCCAAGCTTATTGCCGAGGAGAATGCTAGTAAGAGCAAATTTCCTCGTTACCCCGGCCTCGAGCGCTGGGAGCTCGTCGACAAGATGGGTGATGGTGCCTTCAGCAATGTTTACCGTGCCCGCGACACAACAGGCCAGCAAGGCGAGGTCGCTATCAAAGTAGTACGCAAGTACGAGATGAACAGTATGCAGGTAAGCAAACATTGGGGTCGTCTGTATCTGTCGCCCTGTCTCCTTTTGTTTTGATGTTTCTTGTGCTTTTTATTCGTCTGCTTTCTCTTTCTTTGGGTCCCCATTTACCAACACGGGGTTGTCCCCTCTCATAGGGCAATAAGCATTTACATCCAGACTTCAAGAAAGTCCCGAAGGCAGCAGAGGTGCGAGAAGATTCTCCTTACGTTACTATTTCTTTCCTATGTTCAGGCCGACGCTGTCCCCGTCTGAAGTCAGTTCCTGTTGTCTTGACGGCGGGGGTGGCCAGCCTTTAGACTCGAGGACATGCGAGGCAGAATACTGACACTCCTACAGCGATCAAATATCTTGAAGGAGGTCCAGATTATGCGCCAACTCGACCACCCCAATATTATTAAGCTCGTCGAATTCTCCGAATCGAGGCAATACTATTACATCATTCTGGAGCTTGCCCCTGGTGGTGAACTTTTCCACCAGATCGTCCGCTTGACATATTTCAGCGAGGAGCTTTCCCGACACGTGATTGCTCAGGTGGCCAAGGCTCTTGAATATCTCCACGAGGAGAAGGGTGTTGTTCATCGGTATGTCATGACTCTTTTTGGGCCGCTTGATGTCAGAAGTGGTGATGCCCCTCCTGACGTCATTCGCCTCTGCACGGCCTTGGAATCATCACTAACATCCCTACCAGTGACATCAAGCCCGAGAACATTCTGTTCGAGCCCATTCCTATGGTGCCCTGTAAGCACCCGAAGCCTAAGCAGCCTGGCGACGAGGACAAGGTTGACGAGGGTGAGTTCATTCCCGGCCAAGGTGCCGGTGGTATTGGTCGTATCAAGATCGCCGATTTTGGTCTCTCCAAGATTGTTTGGGATGACCAGACCATGACTCCTTGTGGAACTGTTGGCTACACAGCACCCGAGATCGTAAAGGACGAGCGATACTCCAAGTCAGTTGATATGTGGGCGCTAGGGTGTGTTCTATACACTCTGCTTTGCGGCTTCCCACCATTCTATGATGAGAGTATCGAGGTGCTCACTGAGAAAGTTGCCAAAGGCCAGTACACTTTCTTGTCCCCATGGTGGGACGAGATCTCAAAGTCTGCCCAGGATCTTATCAGCCATCTCTTGACTGTGGATCCTGAGAAGCGATTTACGATTACCGAGTTCCTCGCTCACCCATGGATCGCCGGAAACGGACCTACTCCTCGGGATGAGACGAAGAAGTCTGATGGTATGCTCCGGGCTTTTGATGCCACGAAATTCGAAGAGTCTGGCAAGCGATACGACTTCCGATCTCCTGGCGCTGTTAACCTGCGTGAGGTCTTCGATGTCGGTTATGCTGTTCATCGCCAGGAGGAAGAGGGCAAGCGAAGAGCGCAGATCGGCCCCAAGGGCACACCAGCGCGCTTCCTCGGCGGCCTCAACGAGGAAGAAGAAGACGATGATGTCATGCAGATTGATGGTCAAGATAACACCGCTGCCAAGCCCAACGCAGCGACTCAGGCCCTTGAGCAAAGTATGCGCAAGGCCAACATCCGAGATCAAGAGCAGCAGCAACAATCTCGGGGTCGTGAGCGGGAGCGTACTGAGAGAGGCTACGGCCAACATTCGGCAACAGTCGCCGCGGCTGCTCGACAGCAAGTTCGTGAGCGCAATCGCCAGCGAGGAGCATTCGAGCTCAACCTGGATAACGCCACCCTTCTGGGCAAGCGAAACAAGAAGGTTCCTGTCATGGGGGTATAGGAGCCCAATGATGTAGACTCAGCCGATGGTTCAGGAACAACAACACTCAAGCGTTTTAGCCTCGATGGCACAGTGTCGCCAAGACCAACACCTCTGCGGCGGCACTCTTCAGAGCTTCCTTTTATGTTTGAACAACATAGATGACTTAAAGACCATGGGCCTGGGGTGTGACTGTTACACATTGACTTTTGTTTTTGGAAAGACGGAGGATGATAAGTGACACCAGATTGTCACGGGGGTACATTTATTCGGCATGGCAGAGGTGGCAGAGGAGGAAACAGATTATTTGAAGTGCATTCAGGCGCAAGGAGTACCGGGTGATTGGCACGGCTAACGATACAGCCCGGGTCATTTTAGGACTCAAGACTATTTGCAACGTTTTATGTCATGTAATATTTGTCAAAGGCCAGGGGCTATGTATGATTCAGCAGGGCTCTTGTCTCTTGGTATTTATAATCTCTCTCTGTGTGTATCTTTGTTGATGTCGTGACGAGAGATTGTGACAACATTGCGTTGTACAATATCAATCATCCATAGGCTGGGGGTTGGGGGGTCTCGTTTACGTATTGAATGATACAGTTCTAAGACGGAAGATATACTTGCTTGGATGTTAAAGATGTCTGTTTGTCGTCGAATTATACAGTTAGATTGAATCAATATTCCTCGTCGCCATCTTCATCCTCTTCACTCTCCTCGTCTGAAACAGGTAAATGTGAACCATTGTTCTTCCTTAACTCACCACCAGACGGGACATTTCCACCTCTCTGTGACTTTGCCGGATCAGCTTGATGTTTTCCCTTGGTACAGCCTTTTCGTCCTCCCAATTTATCACAGCACGTCCAGCGGAACCCATCAGGCATCTCCTGTCTCATCTCAGGCGTGTCAATCTCCCCATGGCAATCCTCATCATGGTCCGCCCAGAAATCCTCTGTGTCGTCAACAATAAGTTCCCCTAACGTCGTCAGCCTCATCGCAACAAACACGCACACAGAAAAGTCGAGGCTGGTTAACGTACCTGGATGGTAACGACACGACGTCTCAGTGTTATCTTGGTGTGTGAACGCCTGGTCACACTGAACACAGACAAACAGGTCGTTCATGGCTTTGCGCTTGAGGCCGGTCACTGGGTTGTCGGCGGCTTTGAGGGCACGGTAGTGGTTTAGGGCACGGGCTTTGACGGAGCGGTCGTCGAGGAGGGCGAGGAGGATTGCGCGGACGTGTTGCTCTGGTGCGAGATGGACCATTTCTTGTTCTAGTGTGAGGGACATTTTGGTGATTGAGATGCTTTTAGTATGAGGTGAAGTGAGATGAATTGGTTGAGTGAGTGAGTGAGTGAGTGAGTGTTGGTGTAAGTGAAGTGACGTCTTGAAGTTGGGGTAGTCTAAGGTACGGATAGTTGGGAGCTTGTTTTATTAAGTTAGTGTCGGGGTGATATGCAGGGGTAGAGATATGCTCAACTTTCCAGATTCTTCCAGGTCAACGATCACGATAATGAGTGAACTTAAAAAGTCTTTTGATGAATTGTAATTCGTGAGTTATTGTGGTATTTGCTATCTGACTGACATCCTTCTACTCAACACCAAGACTGTTGCCATCGCCCTTCTTAGACTTCTTCAGGTCAACTTCATGCTTGCCATTGGTACATCCCTCCTCAGTGCCTCTGTTATCACAACAATCCCAAATAAAAGCCTCGGGATATTCTTCCCAATACTCTTCTGTCTCTACGTCCTCAAATGAACCGTCATAGTCAGCCCATACCTCAGCCTGGTCATCAGCATTCATGAGTCCTATGAAGTAACTATTGTGAACCACCTATCTCACCAGAGCGACGACAGGACAGGTTAACTGCTTACCAGGGTGGTAACGACACGCTTTTTCATTCGTGTTTTCGTCTTTGTTAAACTCCTTCTTGCACTGAACACAGACACTCGTCTCATCTTCCGCCTTGCGTTTGCGCCCATCGGAGACTTCAGGCGTGGCTTGCAGACTGTGGTAGTGGTCCAGAGCACGGGAGCGGGTATCTTCATCCTGGCACAAGGCACCAAGAACAACACGGATTTGTTGCTCAGGCGCTGAAAGAAGATCCTCCACGGTAGACGATGGCATTGTGTAAGGTATTTGCGTTTGTCTGGCTGATTGAAGTGTTTGGTTTGTTTGTGGGAGTAAGGAGTTGAGTTTGATCTTCCGTGTCCTTGTCTTTTTAGTGCCACGGGTTGACATGGTTGCCTTTTTCCCGGGTTGAAACGCCAAATATTGAGAAATGCCTGCTCGGGCACTTACATGCCCAATACTAGAAGGTTCTACGGTAGATCAAGTCAAGCCTTTTCGTTTTATTCCCGTGAGGCCTGCTCGGATGGCGTTTGATACTGACGCCATTCTTTGACTTACATCGCTTGGCTGTGAAACAGGCTTGACGAGGTAACTCACTTGTAGTCAAACATTGATATATAAATCTCTCTCTCTCTGTTTGCAATGCACAGCACAAACGGAATATGAGTCCAGCCCACACTGTGAGTTTATCCGTTCATTTTGTCTTTGTCTTTATTTTGTTTCTTATTCTTTTCTTTTCTTCCTGTTTCCTCCCGTGCTGTCGACCAAAGTCAGTTAGCAAAGGGCTACGACTCGACTTCAGCTTCATCTACTTTCACCAATCGCAATCGTTCCGATAGTATCAAGCTTTCATTTGTCTATTCTTTTGTAGGATCGAGTTGTTGTAAGTTTCCCAGTCTTATGTTTGCCTGCAGACCGCTGAATCGTCACTGATGTTGTTAGTCTCCGGGGAGTCTCTCACGATGCTGTTCATACTGAGATACCTTATTCTGTTTGCAACCTTGGTTGCTTGTCAAGAATATGGTCAGCCTGGAAACGCCAGCTATGTCTCCGGAGCTCACATCATTGTGGCCAGAGGCAGTCTGGAACCGCGGGGGCCAGGCATCATCGGAGCAGTCGCTCAGCAGGTCTTGCAAAGAATCTCCCACTCCGATATCGTATCTCTAGAATATCCAGCTATCTATAATCCCTATCAGCCTTCGCAGATGGAGGGTGTGGCGGCTCTTTCTGTTGTGCTGTCACAGTATGTGACCGTCTGTCCTAAGACGAAGATTATTCTACTGGGTTTCTCGCAGGTCAGTCCATCTATATATCACCTTAGCCCCATTATGAGGCTTGCACTTATCCTTTACTGACTCTGTTAAGCAGGGCGCCCATGTCATTGCAGACGTGATGTGTGGTACGAGTTCCATTGGATTCCTCCCTACCAAGCCTTCACCTCCCGCCATCACCAACAACAGTCAGTCAAAAGAGCTATAAATCTCCATCACTCATACATTCTAACCCTCTTCGAGTTGCAGCTGTTGTTCTCATGGGGGATCCGAGCACTACCAAAGGCCAACCATTCCATATTGGAAGTAGTGTTGGCAATGGTGTAAGTCCTCCTGAACATACCCAACACTAGTGATGGCTGACTACAATTGTTAGATATTCCCCCGTCAGAAACCCGAAGGATGCAAATGTGTTTCGGACAAGACAATCTCGTTCTGCGATGCCGGTGACCCTTTCTGTGAGGCTGGTGGCCACGATTTGAGAACTCATATGAACTACGTGGCTGCGTATGGGCATGTTGCTGCCGACTATGTTGCGGGCATGTTCCATAGAACTTAGCATCCTTACTTGACCCAAGTTTTTCAAATGAGTCAAGGTAAGGTTTTGGATTCAGAGTTTGGAGTATGTGTAGGAACAGATAAAACTATATCGTCACTAGGAAGAGTCTGAGACTAAATTATCGTCAAGTCGGTTGTTATGTGAGTGTTCTTGAGAATAGGGGTGAGTTCCCATGGACCGTCGGCGGCGGGCAAACCAATCAAGCCAACCAGTCTACCTAGTCTACGACAAGCACAATCTTGGCACCAACCAATACAGGTTTCGTAACATGTTTAATCATATGGTAGTTCTAGCAAAACATGAAGATACAATCCCAACCCCAGCACGCGGATACAAACAAAGGTACCAAGTGTTGATTCTCTCCGCTTACACAAACAGGCAATATAATGCTATAAAGGCAGAGTCAGCTGTTCTAGTGCGGTCGTTGGGCATTTCATATATAATTACTCTTCTCATCACACTGCTCATCCATGCTCTATAAATTAATATTTCACATATACATGTTCGTCTGTTGTCGAGTTACGTAGACTATAGTGACCGAATCAAGAAACAAGTCCGATACCATCGATCTACCCCAGTCCCTGCAGCCGAACCGCAAAAGTTGCAAAGATGCGATTTGACAGTCGAGGTCCACGGTTTTGCTTTTTCCAACGTTCACTAGAGCTTCTAGAGTGCTGTTGTGGGTCTGCCACTGCTACGCCGCTGCTCTACTATCTTGAAGATGGATATTAGATCGTGAGTGAGGTTACTATCACTGTCTGCCACTGGCAGTGATCGCGTTCCGATGCTGCAGCTGTCACTGCGAATTGGTACTGGCACTGGTAGTCGCCAAGGTGAGGCTACCAGGGCTACCTATATATTCTCTTCTACTCTTTCATCCGCTCTTCTTCTTTTCCACTTCTCTTCACTTTCATCCTCACTTTCAATCCATCATCCCAACTCTTCACCTTGAACCATACATCAACACACCAACACATCACAGTAAGGGATTATATCTTTACGATCTCTTCGAAAGAACATATTCTGACTTTCTGCAAATAGTTCTTCCTAACAAACACCCCAATCATGATTTCTTTCATGCTCGTTCTGAGCTTCTTGATGACTCTGGTCTCGGCCAACTCAACCACTGACGCCATCACTTGCGCCAAGGGTGCCCACCTCATCGTTGCTCGTGGTAGCCTAGAGCCAGAGGGTCCCGGTGCAATGGGTATCCTCGCGGAGGAGATCATTAAGCTGATCCCCGGTTCGGACATGGAAGCCCTTGTGTATCCCGCCCTCTACAATGAGTACGTCGAGTCTCAGACCGAGGGCGTCCGCACTATGAACTCCGTGATCAACAACTACGTGAAGAACTGTCCCGGCACTGACTTGATCTTGATGGGTTACTCGCAGGTAAGTACTCATCCTCACCTCAGTAACTACCATGCTAATGTTATTCAGGGAGCCCATGTCACCATGGACACAATGTGCGGCGCCAGCTCGGACGGCTTCCCTGGTACTCTCTCCCAGCCTGCGTACATCACCGACAATGGTAAGATACACTCACTCAGTACATACTTGAGAGAGGTTGCTAACCTTTGACAGTGTTGGCCATCATTGCCATGGGTGATCCGAGTCTCACCGAAGGCCAGCCTTTTCTTGTCGGAACCAGTGAGGGCAGTGGTGTAAGTCTTGACTGATAAGCACATCATAAACACAACTGACATATTCCAGATCTTCCCACGCAAGCTTCCCATCGGCTGCGATAGCATCGCCGGCAAGACTGTGTCCATCTGCGACAAGGGCGACCCGTACTGTGAGGCCGGCGGCAAGGATCTCTCCGTTCACTTGAGCTACATCAAGAACTACGGAGAGTTCACTGTCGGCCACGTCGTCAAGGCGTGGAAGTCTCGCAACTAGTCTCGATCACTTGGATCCATTTCTTGAGATTGGAGATCGTTTTCGGATTAAATGAGCAGAGGGTGCTTTGGAAATACCACTGGCTAGAGGTGCAGCGTTTGGCTACGTAGAGATACTGTATTGCTCTCACGAATAAAGACACTTTTGCGAAACTATTGCTCTCTTGCGATGTGAATAAATAAATTGCCTAATCTCTAAAACTTGTGATGAAAAATAAAAAATATCTCGGTCTACATTAGAAACGAAGGAAATCAAAAACATCCATCTAGGGTATCATGCGATGCGTAACTGTAACCAAACTTTAACCCCCATAATAAGCGTAATCATGATCCGTATCCATATCCATGCTGTGTCGTCTCGCGTCGTACTGTGCCGCCGTAGTTCCCAAAACTCCAAATCATTCCCATGTCGCTCAATCTCATTCATCGCATCTCATCTCAGCTCATTCAGCTCATCTTAATACCATCCCTCGTTGGGAATGCTCCAGCCCGCCTTTGCAAATAGAGGCACCGATTCTGGATAGGATAGTGTAAAGGGCAGCCAGAACGTCTCCCTGGTGAGGTGCGGTATCCTCTCAGGCCGCAGGGCATGCTCAGGCAATCTGCACTGGATGATTCTCTTGAGGATCCAGATCATCTCGTGGGCCAGATTCTCCTGCCTGTCGTGGTCCGAGTGCTTGAGCTCATTAACATAGGTCCTCGCAAGCTCATCAGCCAGCCCCGCTAGCGACAACATGGAGACGGGGTTGCTGCCGGCGGTGCCTATTTTTAGGGCATGCATCTCGTTGAAATCGTAGGGAAACCTCACGCGGATCTGCTGGATGACGCCGTCAGAGGTCGCGACGCCCCAGACGTGTCGCTGGCGCGGGATCGGGATCGGGATCATGCCCTGCGCCTTGGCCCAGCACTTTTGGTTCTCGCGCGTGTGCTCGGGACACACGATGCTCACTCTGTACGGCCTCGCCTCGTAGCCGTAGTAGACCATGGCCGCGAGACCGCTAACGGCGTAGGGGATGTGGCTAAAGCGCTGGGCTATCATGTCGACTACCTCTGACACGGCCTCGCGGTTCATTGAGCGGTCGTCGGAGAGGAAGATGGCTTCGTTGCTCCCCTGGTCCAGTTCCTGATCCTGTTGGTAGAGAGTATGTATACCATGCTTCTTCTGATACTGGTTCAGCTGCTTTGGCGCGTTTAATCGGGTATCAACAACATTGCTGCGTTTATGTTTCTGATTGTGGCTCTCCCTTTGCAGGGATGTATCCTCTGATGGAGTCCGTTGGCCTCTCGCCTGTGGGGGACGTTGACGTGGAACCACAGGCAGAGGCTTCAGTTGCTCACTAAGACGATGCTGCTGCTGCTGCTGCTGCCCGCCTGACGCGTGTTGATCCTTGTGACTTCTTTTCCTTTTTGCCTCACGCTCACGCTTAGAAAAATCATTATCTCCGTAGCCATTAGTACCGTGGCAATGGCTGCAATAACTTCGCTTCTTGGGAAACCCAAATGTATTATTCTTTTCCCTTTTGTGTCGCTGTCGATTTCGGTCTGGTAGAGGACATTCTCCTCTAACTGATTCTATGCGGACATCTGGCTCTGAGTCTGAGTCAGAATACTTATCCGACGCAAACCATCCGCGCAGGATTGAGCGCAGACTTGTTCGAGAGCTCATGGTGGCTTGAACAAATCTACAGCTCTCTCTCAAGCGCAAGGGAAGAGTAAAAACTTACCTGCTTTTATAGATATCGATCTGAGTATGCGCTCTTGTGTGAAATTACCCAACTGCTTTGAAGATATTCGGTGATGGCGAGCTGCTTCTGGTGCCTGTTGTTGTCTTTGTTTCAAGTGTAGCTCTAGAATGGACAAGCAATCGCTGAAGATCGAAATATGCAGTTTGTCAATATGAGCGCAGCTTTCGAAAAGTGAATTAAAAAGAAGAAAAGAACTATACGCAGCTTTCGCCTTTATAGAGACGTCAAGACCTTTGTTCTACGAATGAGTAGCTTTGTTCAACGTGCAGCAATCTTCAGCAAACATGATACCTAGCACTCACAACACTTACAGCCTCTGAACACCATCTACAATCAACCCGCACATCAACTCACTGAACAAAAAAGGTACACGCGGAATTAATTCATGCATCCTATCATGCTAACCTTGTGCAATAATTCGTGACATGGCTAGGTCTCTAAATCTTCCGTCCCGACCGCCAACGCCCATTAATCTTACAAGTCCATCCCGTGGCCTCGTTATTTCTTGTTAAAGGTATTCGTTTCCTCTCGCTTATAACTCCTCTTCCACGTCCATTTGTTCACCGTTCACTTGCCCCTTGGACCCTGCTTGGCCATCCTTCCTGGGCATGGTGGCCTCCTTGTCGATCATTTGTCTTGACACAGAGACAATGTTGTCCTCAATGAGCTCCTGGCCAACATCCTCGAGATGCTTCTTGGGATCCAACTTGCCTACGTAGCGAGTCTTGAGCTGATCCTTAGTCAGCTCAGTCTCCTCCTTTACGCGCTTCTCGTAGCCATCCGCCAATGAGACCAGCTGTTGCAGTCTGTCCTTGTTCTTGCAACCCTCGTGTCGGAAATCGTCCATCTCCAGAGCTTCAGTCCAAACGTGCTTGTGCAGGTTCATGAGCATGTTCTCTTCGAGCGCGGTCTTGCGGTAGTTGATTCCGATCGAGTAGTAGTGTCGGTTCAGGCCGTGGATGAGAGCCTGGATCGAGGGCTTGTTGAGGTGACCCAAGTTGCTAGTGCTCTGTCGAGGCTCTTGCCCAAGCATCAACAGCTGGGGGTTGATGAGTCGGAAAGCGTCAATAACGACTTTGCCCTTCACAGACTGGATAGGATCAATGACGACGGCAACGGCGCGGGGGTTCAGTTGCTCGAATGACTGCTGTGTGTTGATATCAACGGAAGAAAGCCAGCAACCGAAACCAGGATGCGAGTGGTACCATCCGACGACTGACTCGGGTCTGTTCAATCCGTTAGGTAGTGACAACAAATGAGAGACTGTAATCAACTAACCTTCCTGTTTGCCTAAGCATGTCCATCATCTTGGTCTGGAAAACAGGGTCGACAGCCTCGACACTAACACCGGTACCGCTCTGAGGCATGGCAAACACGTCCATAACCTTTACAGTGAAGTCATCCACAAACTCGCCAAGCATCAGACCCATGACTTCCATGGGCACACCTGCGCGACCGTGTCGAAGCATTTTGAGTAGGGCAAGGGATGAGATATAGACCGTTTCGGAGTTATCAATCAGGTTTGTGTTGTCCTACAGTCATCAAGGTCAGCTAGGCTCAGAATTGCAAAGCACACTCCATTAGGGAGCTCATATGAAGGAGATGATAGCTTACAGTGCCATGTGCAGCTCCTCCGAGGCCCATTCCGCCGCCACCAAGTAAACTCCTGAAGCGCTCCATGATATTGACGGTGTTGAATAGTGGATGGTTAATGTACGGATAGAGTAGATCGTCGACAAAAATAGCGTGCAGGTGTTGATGTTGATGTGGGCGGTGATGGAGGGTTGGTGTTGCTATGATCGGAGCTTGGTAAATGTAATTGACGTTGACGCCAGCCCGGCAGCCTGGGAGCCACAGCTGAGGAGCTTAGTCACGTCACGTGCATGAGTTCGATCCGCTCTCTGTGGCGTACCTCATGCGAGGGACTTAGAATGTGGCTTGTATCAATCTAAACGGAGGCGCTTCAATATTTATTCCGGTGTAAACGGGAGACTTTCAAGCTCCGGGGATCTGCTTCACATCAGCCAGTGGTAGGTGGTTCTGCCCATGTAACTTCACATACTTACACTCAAAGATTCTTCTCGAAATCTTGTCACATTCTACCAAACTCTTTCCTAAACTTTTCCTTCGATCATGCTGAGCTCTCCCTGAGCAATTTCCTATCGAAATACATATCCAAGATCTTTTTATTTCGAGCGCAAATTTGATCTTACCCTTTCTTTTACACCCGCTTTCCGAGATTCGCGACTCCACGAGTAGCCGCAGTCATGGGCGATGATATACGTGTCGAGCTCGGCTCGGTTGCGCTCAATGGCTCATCCCCCAAGAAGGTGGCTTACTTTTACGATTCCGACATTGGTAACTATGCCTATGTTACTGGTCATCCCATGAAGCCTCATCGCATTCGGCTGGCGCATAGCTTGATTATGCAGTACAACCTCTACCAGAAGATGGAAATATACGTGAGTCCATTCTTGATCCCTCACTCAACCATATGTGTCACTGAGTTTGGCATATCATACTGACTGACAATTTGTAGCGCGCGAAACCTGCGACTCGAGGCGAGATGACCCAATTCCATACCGACGACTACATCGATTTCCTACAAAAGGTCACACCAGACAACATGGACAGCTTCATGAGAGAGCAAGGAAAATACAACGTCGGTGATGATTGTCCCGTTTTCGATGGCCTATTTGAGTTCTGTGGTATCAGTGCAGGTGGTAGCATGGAGGGTGCCGCGCGACTGAACCGCCAAAAGTGCGATATCGCCATCAACTGGGCTGGTGGTCTTCACCACGCCAAGAAGTGCGAGGCCAGTGGTTTCTGCTACGTCAACGGTATGTCTCTCCCAAATATCTCAGGTATCACGATCTAACACGGTATCTAGACATTGTCCTCGGTATTCTCGAACTCCTGCGATTCAAAAAGCGGGTCCTTTACATCGATATTGACGTGCATCATGGCGATGGTGTTGAGGAGGCTTTCTACACCACCGACCGTGTCATGACGGTTTCCTTCCACAAGTACGGAGAGTACTTCCCCGGCACTGGTGAACTTCGAGACACTGGCATTGGACAAGGGAAAAACTATGCTGTCAACTTTCCTCTTCGAGATGGTATCACCGATGTGTCCTACCGGTCCATCTTCCAACCTGTCATTGAGAATGTTATGAAGTACTACCAGCCCGAGGCTGTTGTTCTCCAATGCGGTGGTGACAGTCTGTCTGGTGATCGACTTGGTTGCTTCAATCTGAGTATGGACGGCCACGCCAACTGTGTCAACTATGTCAAGAGCTTTAATCTCCCGACTCTTGTTCTTGGTGGAGGTGGCTACACAATGCGCAACGTCGCTCGAACTTGGGCTTTTGAGACTGGTGTTCTTGTGGGCAAGGAGATGGACCGAACCCTGCCCTACAATGAATACTACGAAGTAAGTTATCTGATCCTGCGTGGAACAAACCCCCACTAACGTGGTACAGTACTATGCTCCCGATTTTGAGCTGAATGTACGATCCTCCAACATGGAGAACTCTAACAGCCGAGAGTACCTCGAGAAGATCACATCTTCAGTCATCGACAACCTTCGACAAACCGGACCTGCTCCTTCAGTACAGTTGCAAGACGTACCCCGAAAGCCCTTCGGCGGTATGACTGATGAGGAGGAGGCCGAGTTGGATGACCTTGATGAGGATGAGAACAAGGATGTTCGCATGACCGAGCATCGTTGGGACAAGCATGTTGAACACGACAACGAGTTCGAAGCCAGTGACGACGATGAGATGGCTCAGGCGCATGGAGCCACGCGCCAGAATGGCAACAAGCGCACATTTACCGACTATCGCAAGGGAGAAATGGAAATCGATAATGCCGATGCTCCCCCTACCAAGGTAACCAACGATGCTTCCGCTGACGAACCTGCTGAGGATCAAGCTGGCGAGGATGCTCACGATGTGAATGACGATACGATCGACGACATCTCTGCCCCAGCCCCAGCCGAGAAGGAGGCTCCACCCAAAGAGAGCGAGAAGCCTGACAAGACCGCCAAGGAACCTGAAGCTAGTAAAGTGGATGGAGACGGCGATGTTGGCATGGAGGACTCAGCAGCTCCAGAGGAGACAACAATCAAGAAGGAAGAGGTCGAGCCTGAGGCACCCGCGGAGCCTTCAGCGCCTACCGAGAAGGCTTCAAAGGACGAGCCTGTTGTCCAAGAGGCCGCCGATTCCGCTACAAAGGAGCCCGCCACAGAACCCAAGAGTACCGAAGAGACCTCAGATAAGCCTGCAGCAGCACCTGAGAAAGCTCAGAGCGAACAACCCGACGATGCTATGGACGTCGATACGGAGAAGGATAAGCCAGAGCCACCTGTCGAGAGGAGCAAGAGCCCGGTAAACTAGGGGCTTATGTGCAAAGCCCTCTTGATTTCTTAGGAGATAATTTCACGTTACAAGCAAAAGCTCATGCCACGTGCATCTTTGCATGGAAGCAACCGTCCTACAACACTCAACAAGTAAGGAGACGAAAGCCTTGCATGCAAAGGAAACATGTGGTCTGCAGTCAGGCGTTCCGGGCGCAGGGATAAAGACGATATGAAGGAACAGGCATCGAATTGTACAAGAGGGAGGAATTTCAAGGCTCGATCACACATAATTGAGATGCTGCTTTATTATGATGTTTGGTGTTTGTGCGGAGTAGCTAGTCACTTAACTTAAGCGAAAGAATTTCTTTAAACACTACAAATCACGATGTCTTGAGCATGAGCGACATGGGTGAATGTCAATTTTATTGAAGCATGAGTCTTTAGCAATGATGATAATGACTTTTTGTTGGGGAGTGACGTCTTGTCTATAAGGTAATCCAACCAAGTAACTTTGGACTGAGCACACACAACTCAGTTCCTCCACTGCTCTCATTATTCCTCCTCATTTCTCTCCTACTGCAAGCATCCCTCCACGGATATGTCCTAACGTCTACTTGGTCTCAGTATGGACATCGGTCTGACTCTCACGCGGACTACTCCCTTCATCTTTCTCGGGTGACTCATCGGCCAGAGGCTCAGTTGAACTCGGTGGAAGACCCATAGTTTGTGGGTGATTGTGCAGCGAACACATCATGTTCAGGAATGCTTCCTCCTGGCCCCAGGGGCAGTGTTGCTTGAGGAAGTTGTAGCGTTCGATTGCTCTGGCGTGTGAGGCGAGCTCCGGGCTCAAGTGCGCGAATCTGTCGCGTCTGACTGATGACTTTGCAGAAGAAGTGTCCTCCTGTGTGTCTTCTCTTGTGCCTTGTGTGTTTGTTTCGTTTGCTGAGGGGTCGGCGCTTGAACTGCCACTGTTTGAAGTGTCATCATTCGAGGTACCTTCGTTGAGGTGGCCTCCAAACATGTGGCCAAACTCGGCCATGAAGGCTGTGACCTCTTGATCGATTTCTTCTTTTTCGGCGGCTGAAAGCATTTTGAGGATACGCTGTAGATGCTGAAGGGGTTTATTCATGTAATATTAAACTTGGGTTGGCTTGATGTTGCGTTTCGTGAGATTCGACAGTGATACTATAATTGGAAAGTGTCAACGACTTACTATTTTCGAGGAAGGAGATGAGATATATTAAGAGTGAAAGAGAAATGAGAATAGCCCTTGGTATATAGTTAGATTGCTAAACTTTCTATGGAGGTTCTTTCGATGGGTTGGTACGCCCTTTCATGATCCTAGGGTTTATTTTTGAGATCATGGAAGCCTGAACCTTCGCATCCAGCGGCAGTTTCGCGGCCGTGGCAAGTTTTCTCGAGAGTTAAAATACAGTCAATGTCGAACTTCATGGCGTAGTATCTATCCTTTGGTATTATGTTGGTTTGTTAGGTAGTAGTCAGTCAGGTCTTTATCAGGCCCGTATCATTAGTTGGACACAAGAGAATGTGCGATTATTAGATGTAAGCAGAGTATATATATAAAGATAGTTGCAATCGTAAAGCGACTGGTACAAGTATCTTGGTGGTGTGTCTGTGTCATGGCTTGTTCAGTAGCAAACAAGCAGATAATATATTGATGTATAAGTGGTTTCTGCCTTGAATCATGTTTTAAAGTCCAGGACTTTGGTCGATATTACACAGCTTTAGATAGCATTCCACATGATTCATATAAGCTTAAGTGAGAGATTTTTGACCACAGCATAAAATTATATTACTATCACACAAAGGTCAACCCATAACTCCAAGGATATTCAAACTCTGATGATGACAAAGGTCTAGGGTGGCTGAAGGCATTCACAGATGGTGGGGGACCGAGACAATGATAAGATACCCCACATTCCGCATGCACTGCCGACAATCCGCCGGGTCGACTCACAGGCCGGGAAGGTGAGGTGGAACCCACCTTAACCTATTGTTCAGTAATAAGGTAGCAGGGTAGGGGACGAGCTACACTTTAGCGTCGACTGCGGGGGACTCGAAAAATAATTATTTCCAACCTAACCCAGACGTTTCTACTCCAAGAGAAGCCCATCGTCATCCGTCTTCTCTCTCCCATTCTCTTACTCGCCACTCGCTATCTTATGTCAATGTAGCATCAAATATAATCAGATCTTTGACTCTTCTTGCCAAACCCTCCCTCCTACGACAATTCTATCCCTCTTGTCGCATCCTCGCTTGACTCACAATGCCCACCCCCGCGCCCGCCGAGGGCGACGCCGCGACGGCCAAGCTCGGCGTCTGGAAGCAGGCCCTCTACGATCGATGTCGCGAGTCTGGAACGGACATGTTCTCCCAGGATGATCTTTTGCGCCTCGATGTCATTCCAAACCGAGACCTCATGCTGCTCGCCCGTGTCGTGCAATCCCTCACAGATGACAAGCTTTTCATCACCATGCGCGAGGCCTCGGGCCAAGTGCTATGGAAATGGCGCGACTCCGAAGAAGCCCACAAGTGCGTAGAAACATCTCTGGGACACTACATCAAGCTCGTGGCTGACAATTGGCTAGGTATAAGCAGTGCTCGACCGACGAACAGGTCATGGTTTACTCTCTCATCGACGACTCGGGCGGCGACGGTATCTGGTCGCAGACGCTACAGAAGCGACTGAACATGCACGACTCGGTCCTCAAGAACGCACTCAAGCAACTCCAGACAAAGGGCCTAATTGCGCCCTTCAAGAATGTCGAGCACCCGAACAAAAAGATGTTTATCAAGGCCTCCATACGACCCAGCGACAGAGCTACCGGCGGCCCGTGGTATACCGATCAGAACTTTGATGAGGCCTTTATTGAAGACCTACAGCGAGTTGTATATGATTTTATTAAGCGCCAGAGCAGTTATCACAGCACCCACGGGGGAGGTGCTGCGCGGACGCAAGTTCCCAAGAAAGGTGTCGTGAAAGGTGGCGTGGAAAGGGGCAAGAAGCGAGATGCTAGTCACATAGATGAGCCCCCAGCGAAAGCCACCAAAATTTCTCCCACGGCGGCCGTTAAAAAGGACGCCCTACTTCCTCTTCCTGCTGGATACACAGGCTATCCGACCGTACGCGACATCGCTCGTCTCCTCTCCTCAAGCGGCATCACCCATAACACCATCCTTTCCGAGCACGACGTACAGAAGCTTGTCGACGTACTTGTCTGGGACAACCTCATCGAGTCGGTCAAAGTCGCTGGAAAGGTTGGCTACCGCGTATCTCGCATCGCCAAACAGTCTTTAGAAAGCTGGGCTGGTCGAGATGACCCTACAGGTCGTGAAGGCGGTCCCGAACCTATCATCAGTGCCTTCACCGAAGCTCCCTGCGGACGTTGTCCTGTGTTTGAGATCTGCGAAGAGGGCGGTCCTGTAGGCCCCAATAACTGTGAATATTTCAAAAGGTGGTTGGGCGTTGAATAGAGCAAGAGTGCAGATTTTGCATGTCGATACGATAAGTATGGGTTATTGATACCTGCATTTTTCTGACGGAGAACGGAGTTATGGTCTGGAAGAAGGCTTTTTGTTTCTAGGGATAATAGCAAAGGCGTAGAAGGACAAGCGAAGGCCATTTATAATGCAGCCAAGCGCAATGGTCGCAGCGATGAACAATCAATTTTACCGAGTAGAGGAATAACCTGTCAAACGGTATTTCAAGAATCAATCATTCACAGCACAAAAGTATCAATTGACAATGCGTATGGGGTTAATGGTTGACATTGCTCATCAGCTAAGCTAGTCTTTTATGCCAGCTTGCGAAAATCCAGCTTCTTATCGCTAGTCCTCATTCAGTTTTGTAATGTGCTCTCAAATCCCATCCCTTTGTCTTGTCCTTAGGAGCTTTTTACAGCTCACCAGAGTCGACAATGGTGGCACGCTTCTGGTACTTGACAGCACCACTGCCGGAGCCGGTAGCCTCAAGAGCCCTGACAACGTTCATGGACTCCTCGTCAGCGACCTCGCCGAAAACGACGTGGCGACCGTTGAGCCAAGAAGTGACAACGGTGGTGATGAAGAACTGAGAACCGTTGCTGGAAAAAATGTTAGTCTAATTGAATTTGTAGTCAGGAGTGGAAGTGCTTACGTGTTAGGACCAGCGTTGGCCATCGACAGCAGACCGGGGCGGTCGTGGGTGAGCTTGAAGTTCTCGTCGGCGAACTTCTCACCATAGATGGATTTTCCACCAGTGCCCTTGATCGTGTTAGTATGCACATGAGGGTTTTGGGTTGACAGCAACGTACATTACCACGGGTGAAGTCACCACCCTGGAGCATGAAGTCGGGGATGATTCGGTGGAAAGAAGAGCCCTTGTAGCCGAAGCCCTTCTCGCCAGTGCAGAGAGCACGGAAGTTCTCAGCGGTCTTGGGGACCTCCTTGTCGTAGAGGGTGAAGTTGATGCGACCACGCTGGCCTGGAGAGAAGGAATATTAGCATTGATGCAACAACACGCGGAGCTCAAGCTGGGAACTGATGATGCGAGATGATGACGAATGCTGTGGATGCAGATCCAAATGCCGCAAACATCAGACCATTGTGCATCTCTCGAGGTATCGAGCCGAAGGATAGGGTAGCTGAAGATGCAGCTTGCCGTCTCGGATCGTTGAGGATGGTGGCATGGGGGAGGAATCAACACTTACTCTGAACGGTGGAGGTAGGCTTGCCGTTCTGGAAGACGGGGCCCTCCCACTCAATATCGAAGAAACTGATCAGAGTTAGCTGATGTCTACATCAATGCGATGATTGACAAAGAAAGAGATGACTTACACCTTGTTACCCATGACTGCGGATGAAGCTGAGAAGAATCTAACGGATTTGATTGTGTTGGAGAGTTGAGGAAGAGAAGAAGAAGTTCTCGCTGCAGAGAAGCAGTTATGGCGGGGTAGGAGGGGCTTGAAGAGGGAGGGTCTCATTTTGAAGCTGGAGGGGCAAAGCGTTAGCGTGGGCCGTTGAAGCCAATCGAAGTGTGTAGAAAGTATGAAAGAGTGGAGCGGGTGATCGAGAGGAGATCACGTGAAGTGATCCTGAGAGCTTCCTCTCGTTGTTTTGGCAGTTGCAGTTGCTGAGAGCCCGCTAGGCCATGAGGTCACCGTGGCTATGGCCACAGTGGGGCGGGGGAGGGGGAGCTTTGCAACAGCTAAGGTTCTGGCTCTGTTGATCAATGATGAACCCATCAATCAATCAATGTCTGCTTGTTATTGCAAGCAAGCGAGAGCTGACGAGCATTTGCATTGCCCCTGGCCCTCAATGGCATGGCTCTGACCGCCATTACCTACTGCCATGCCATGCCAGACATTGCAAATAGCGCAAGCACGCGCATTGAGAAACAACAAGACCACATTGGACTGCGCTGTGGACTCAATGGCTGGCTCTGGCTCGCTCGCTCTATCCGTCAAAGCTTCAACGGGGCTATCCTTGGAGCTGATGGAGGTTGTCCGGGCCACGTCAAGCAGGCAACGTATCGTATCGTGCTGGACTCACACACTCCTCTCTGGTCTGTCTGGCTGCAGCAAGTCTTGTACTGTACATAGTACATACATGGCCCCTCAAACCACCAGTCCAGAGAGACGCGTCGAGTCAGTGGCCCGATATGCCCGAAGTGCAGCAGACTTTTGCCAAAGCATCACCCCCATTGGAGGGGACATGGGATACGGCCACCCCGGTGGATTGCACGGGCCCTCCACCTCGAGTCTCATGTACCAGTACTCCGTATCCAGTCCATTAATCAACCCGTGAGCAGAAGTGACCATTCCAATGCAGTTTGAACAGTCAGACGCTGGGAAAAGAAGCTCCCCTCCCTGCGCAGGATCGGGTAGGACAGGGGCAACCAGACCAGCACCAGGCAAGCTCAAGCTGGCAGTGAGGAACAAAGGCGAGAAGAAGCCGACAATACCGGTATTGGGCCGATCAGCTGGCCTTTCAAAGATCCCAATCCGGGTCAGAATAATACCATTGACCCGAGAAAGGTGCTCAGATGGCCAACGTTTGCCTCAAAGGCGTCTTGCTTCTCTTCTCTTTGTAGCGTGCACTACAGCTTGAGCTTCCCCAGAGCTTGCTGTGGTAGAACAAAGGCAAACGCGACAGGGGAAACAATTGAACTTGCACGTACCTTGAAGACTAATACACTTGGGGAATTGATTTGATAGTACAGAAGATGCAGATTTAGATAGATAGAATTACACAAAACTGGTGATGTACGTGCTGAGGTTGGTCTTTTGGACTGATCTCGAGAAAGGGAAGATAAAAGTTTGGACCAGCTTGACGTCTGGTATCCAATTCTAGCGCCGTGACTGGCCCTCTAGGGCCCTGTTCAGGCCTGAAGTCTAAGGTTGTATGGCGGGGACTCGATGTTTCCATGGCTAATGAGTTAAAGTGCCTGCTAGAAGCTCGGTTTCTGGCTCTACAACTGTAACACATGCCAATTAGAGGACAGGCGATGGACTGATAATTCAATTGTACTTCTCAGATCAGTGCTATAAGTCCTGAGTGTTCATCAACTCCATAATCTCTATATCCTCATACAGGAATGTTGACAGTATCACGTGATTAGCCATGATCCATGCTGACGTTGGGCTCTGGGAAATGTCCAAGTGTCCACCATGGCAATAGCGTAGCAAGGGGCATCTTGAACTCCAGATACTCTATTACGAATCCCTTCAGGAGCATCATCAACGGCTCCGCGTCTTCTGCGCCCATCTTTCGATCTTTCTGCTGGTTTTCTTCTTCTTGGACTAATTCACCATGGATATTAACGATTTGAAGAACACGGTCTCCAACCTGACCTTGTATGACCTCAAGGCAGGCTTTCGGAAGGCCCAGAATGGTACCCCCTTTAGCGACCACCTAATGCGCGTCATAAGTCACTGACGATGTCCAGCTGTTATGAACTTTACCGAGATGGAGGCCAAGGTTGGTTGAGCTCTGCGCGACAGCAGACTGGGATATTGTTGACTTACCCATCTTCAGGTGCGAGAAGCAACGAATAACGAGCCATGGGGTGCTTCAACGACCCTTATGCAAGAGATTGCCAATGGAACATTCAACTAGTACGCTCGCCATTTCGGACCATATCCAAGACCAACTGCTGACCGTGAGCAAGCCAAACCCTTAACGAGATTATGCCCATGATCTACCGTCGCTTCACCGAGAAGGCTGCCGAGGAGTGGCGTCAGATCTACAAGGCCCTCCAATTACTCGAGTTTCTTATCAAGCACGGTTCCGAGCGCGTTATCGACGATGCTAGAGGGCACATCTCGCTTCTCAAGATGCTGCGCCAATTTCACTTTATTGATCAGAATGGAAAGGACCAGGGCATCAACGTGCGCAACCGAGCCAAGGAGTTGGCCGATCTTCTTAGTGACGTGGATCGTATCCGGACCGAGCGCAAGAAGGCGCGTGCGACCAAGAACAAGTATACCGGAGTTGAGGGTGGTGCGACCTTTGGAGGTGGCTTCTCAAGTGGCAGCTCGGGTCGTTATGGTGGTTTTGGCAGTGAGAGCGCTGGCTACGGAGGTGGTGGTAGCAGCGGTGGCCCTGGCAACTATGGCGGATACTCTGGTGGTGTTTATGGTGATGGTGGTGGTTTCGGAGGCCAGTCTGATGACTGGCGAGGCGATGGCGCTGCCAGCCGATCCGAGCGATTTGAGGAATATGATGAGTTCGACGAGGGCGAGAGACCAGCTGCCAGCTCATCAAGAGCTGCCGCCAAGCGACCCGAGCGCACTCCTGTTAAGAAGGCCGCTGAGCCTCCCAAGAAGAAGGAACCCGAGGTTGATCTCTTCTCCTTCGATGACCCTGCGCCAGCATCTTCTGCTGCACCAGCGTTGGCTCCAAGCAACACTGCCGCTGCTCCTGCGCAAGACGACGACGAGTTCGACGACTTCCAGTCAGCTACCCCTGCTCAGGCAGCACCCTCCAACAACTTTATGCAAAGCCCTGCTGTGACATCGACGGCCTCCTCAACCGCCCAGTTTGTTGCTCCCCAACCTCAATCGGCTCCTCAGCAAGCTGACATTAGCCACATGGTTAGCATGGCGTCCATCTCGCCTGCACCAAGTGCCTCAGGAACTCCTGGGCCCAACTATTCTGCCTTCAGCATCCCTGCTGCCCCTGCGGCACAGGCTCCCAAGCCTGCTGCCCTCCAACAGACTGGGCCCAACTACTTTAGCTCTGTCCAAGCACAGACAGCAAAGACCCCAACAATATCTGCCTTCTCAGGCATGGGAAGCGCCTCCAGCGCTGCGCCCAGCGGCCCTACTACTATGGCTAACATGAAGCCCGTTACTAGCTCATCAGCCAAGCCAGCACCTGCTGCCGGTGGAGATGCCTTTGGAGCTCTCTGGGGCAAGGCCAGTGGAGGTGTCAAGAAGCCAGAGACACCCAAGACTGGACCCGCAATGGGCCAACTTGCCAAGGAGAAGAGCAGTGCTGGAATCTGGGGAACCCCAGCAGCTCCATCTTCCAGCGGCAGTGCTCCTCCCAAGACCGGCGGATCTGCTATGGACGATCTCCTTGGTTAAGCTTATGTGCTAAATCTATCTTGAGAATGGTGGATCATAACCTGGAACTGAGACGAAGGTTGGGGCACTAATGCCTCTGTTGGTTGAGTGGGCTTGAGAATGTACAGAATAATAAGCAGTGGGACAGCATGTTTGCATTCATGATAGGATCCTAGATAGGCGTCTGGCGCAACAAAATGAACTGACATGTCGGGTCGCTCTATTTTCAGCCAAATTTTCAGCCTGGCCCCTGCGGTAGGCCACCACCATTAGATCGATTATGCCGTGTCAGGTGAAAACTAACCATCAATGGATTCACGACGATCATTATGAACCACACAAGATCAGATCAACAGCCGAGATCGATCCTGGACCGGATCAGTTGCCGTTGCAGTAGGACGACTATCCCGGAATAACTTGCAACAGTGGACTCATAATCTTCACCCACGCAATCTCGCCGTGTATGCGACCTCATTCTAAACAAAGGAGCCTCATCCGGGCCAGCGAACCGTATTTCCCCAAGAACGACCCTCACCCAATCATGACCATGTCGATGTTTTCTGAAACACCAGCCGCTCTCTTCCCTGCGCGGCTATTGCTATTCATCCAACATCCCTGCTCGTCTAAGCGCCGCCACAACGTTAAGCCTCTGAAGCCTCATTGGCCGACAGAACCTATCGCCCAGTAACAGCAAGAGAAGTGCTGTATCATGTTGTTGAACTGGCAGGGTTGAGATGATCGTCTGTGGGAGACCGTGAAGCGTGATGGCGGCTGGTAGTAGGCGGTTGCTGTAATTGGAAACGAGGCTAGACAAGGTACTACCCATGAACTGAGTGTGTTATTCTTGTATCTTGGAGAGGTTTGTTGACTTCGAATTTGCGTATAAAGACACCGAGTATCGGGCTGGTTGAGATATCCTTTCCTCTTCATCAAACAACTTAAGACAGCAAACACCAATTTCTCTCTCTCTTTTCCTTTTGTCTTATTTCCTTAGTTTCCTTTGTCCTCTCTTGGGTTTTTCTTCTTACTCACGACCAGACGAATCTCATAACGAATTCCTTTCTTTTACTAGTCCATCTCTCGCCTCTTCTTTGGGCGGGCCCTTCACTTAGACAAAATAACTTCCTCACCCCCCTCCATCCCTTTCTACGCCAAAAACTTCCCTTTGCGCACAGCTGGCTCGTCGCGCCCTCGTCTCTCTCTAGACACAGAATCTGTTGGAACTCTCAAGCCCAAGATGCAGCCTGCTCTCGGAGCCATCGGGCACACCTGGACTGCCATGCGAGCCATGGAGTTTATCTCTCTGATCACGATCATCGGATTGACTGCCAACTTCATTGGTGAGATGGTCAATGCTGATTATGCGGCGCCTTCTGCCTTGATTGGAACACTGGTTGTTGTAAGTTGACTTGTACATGTACTGTGATCGAAGGGTGACTGACTAACATGATGCAGGCCTGCATCTCGACCCTTTACATCGCCATCTCTTACATCCTCTACTGGGATGGCATGCTTCCTCTCCTCCTCTCGATTGGTGCCGATATCATGCTTCTCGTAGCATGCATCGTGGTCGCCTGCACTGTTGGCAAGCCCGTCAGCTACCTCTCATGCCCCAAATTTCCCTCGGACGGCAACACGGCCAACTTCGTCAACTCCCTCTTCCACAACGTATACCACTCCCGTGGCAACACTTTCGCCTGGGTCGACCCTGATAAGGCTTCGTGCTACCAGATCAAGTCCATCTGGGGCCTCAGCATTGCCCTCTGCGTGCTGTTCGCCTTCTCCGCCATCACCTCCGGATGCCTCTGGAAGCGAACAAAGGGTGCATCTCGCCCTGCTCCCAAGGATATCGAGGGTTGAGGGTGCGGCCGTGAGGGGCAGGTAAACGCCCTGGGCATCAATCTAGGACCGCATGTGATGGCCCATGAGCGAAGTCTGGGGACCATGGCCATGGCGAAGCGGTTCGACAGCGACTCTTCTGATGCTGAGAGCGCACGCCAGCCGTGGTGTCCCCCGCCCCCCACGGCGCCTGTCCGAGTAAAGAGAAAGGAAGTGCCACAGCCTCTGCAACATCTTCCTCCTTTGCCTCCAGTTCCGGTATCACCGGGACGTATGAACGATAGTGGACCGAAGAGTCCTCTCGAGAGGGTCTGGTCGAAGCGCAAGACTCTGCTGGAGCGAGTAGAAGGTTGGTGGGATCTTGATCTGCTCGAGAAGAGACAGACACTCTTCGGCGGTAAAAGAGTTCAGGGGTAATCGTGTTTTTGGAATATAATAGATTGGACGATTTGCTTTGCTTGTCGATTATTGGAAATGAGTGTTTGAGAACACCTGGGTAATGTCTACTGGTTAGATCGGCTTTATTATCAGAAAATGAATAAAATTGGGATTTGGGTTCACATGGATTGTTTCCATAAACCACTGTGCCAACGTACCTTGTGATTTATGGTGCCTGGCCAGAATCACTGTTGCTGAGAGAACAAGAGACAGATAGACCTAAAATGTTTGAAGACAAGACTGTGTATAAAAGCTAGGTGCCGCTTCAAATGAAGTATTCTTGAATTGTAGTAAGGGGGTGACACTTGGGAACAAGACACGAAATGCCAATTAATATATGTTCGTCCGGAAATGATGGAAATCCCTTTCACAGTAGAAAGTGAGGTAAAGCAATATTCATATCTTGAAACAATCAACAAACTCACTCCCAAGGGTATCAAATCAGCAAAACTTCATGTCCCAGAATCTGAAGGCACTTGGCAACATCCCAAGTCTCATCAATCTGATCTCGCCTCGACCACACCTTCTCCATAACTTCAAGCGCCTCTCTGATTGTGCCGAACACACTGACCGGGCCCAGACGCTCCACCATTGCGCGGTACTTATCCTCGTCTTCAGGTGGCGAAAGGCAACCTGCAATACAAAAGGGCCACACCAGAGTTCGGAGGCAGACGTCGGTTGGAAGGGTCGTAAGGAGTTCTGTCATGCGGGAAACAGAGGTTTGGATCTCTGGGCAAGACGGTTGCCAGCCGGATATAACGACGTGAAGGTATGTGAGTGCTGCTTGGAGCCAGATCATGTTATTGACCGCGAGGCCAGGCGCTTGTTTAGTATCAACACCGTAGCCGTAATTTTGAGTAGGGTTTGCCACAACGCTTATCACGGGATCGAAGAAGGGGCCCGATGCTTGGATCTGCGCTTCGATGACACTGAGCCCCCCCTTGATGGCGTCTTCCATGATTTTGCCTCGCTGGACCAATTCGTTTATTGATAACGAGTTCTTTTTCTTCTGGTCCTTCTTCCAAGCATCCAGTGCCGCAATGTCACCAATGATCTGCACGACCCAGTTGTTGAGACCAACATAATCTTCCATAAAGAGTGAGCCCGAGATCCGAACTTCGTGTGGGTTGGTGTAAGTTTTGCAGCTGGGCATAATATTATCTTGGTACCTCTGAAGGCGCGGTGCCTGCTCGAGTGTAATGCTAGATATGACATCGATGTAGAGGACATTAGCTGTAAAGAAGCGAAGGGCAGCTTGATTAGTGCTGAAGGGTCTTCGAATACCCATCTCTGGCGGTGGCCAGCGGAAGCTGTAGAGAGCCTCCAATGTCTCGCCCCATTTCTCTGATTGGGGGAGGATCTGTTGAAACATGGTAATAGCGGCATCAAGGTGCATCTTCCAGTGGTCCTTGTTACTCGTCGAAACCTCAAAGATGAGCATTTGTAGGATAGCTTGTAGAACAAGGAGGCGATCTCGGACACCGGCGCAGGAGACCTTGTGGTTTACAGCGGTCATCTCACGCTGCAGTTCCCTCAAACCCATCTCAAGTTGAGACTGTAGTTGATGAACCATGCGGTTTGTGCACTCCTGATGCTCGACTGCGCCGTTGGCCATGACTATGCTGAAGAAGTACGAAGTAAGGGACACAGCTGTATGCCAGACAGACTTGTTGCTTTGGAGCACGTCGAGTACCCAGCCACGACCGCCTGCCAAGATGGGAGGGCGGTAGAAGGGGAAGAGATAGGGGAAGACGTAGTCGAGGTAGATCATGATGAAGTGAATCTCGGTACTGGCGCCAGTTGAGCTGCTGGAATCTTCAGTCGGGACAGAGAAGTGACTGTGCCATGGCATATCAGGGGGCGAGGCGCCGCTGGTGTTGCTAGAAGCAGGGGTCGATCCAAACTCATGGCCCGAAGGAGGATCCGTGTCGGATGCAGCGGACATGGCAGCGTCATGAGGCTGCTGTTGGCTTTGGCCCTCATTCTGTAGTGTGACATTGCGAGTACCGGCTTCAAGCATCTCCATATACTTGCGATCGCGACGCTGGCTGGCCTGCTTCTTGACCTGAGCCTTGATCTTCTCAGCCATGGCCTTCTGCTTTGGTCCACCGTCCATCCATTCTGGCTTTTCCTCATCAAAGAAACAACTGATCTCGAGAGCGCCACACGCATCACAAACAGGACGCTTCTCATCGCATTTCTTGCGACGGAGACGACAGGTCCAGCAGCCTGCGTTGGAGCGCACCTTTGAGGACATGAGATGGCGAAACATGACGGCAAGTGGAGATGAACCCCTGAGCCTCTGTAGTGAAGTTTTGATGGAAGAGCAGTCAGTCCAGTATCAGTGAGTCGTGGTGCTGCTGGAGATGGAAATGGAGATGGAGATGGGAGTGTGATTAATAAAGCTGTTGCATTTGATCAAAGTTGCGAGTTTGGTCGAGACTCGAACGGGGGCTTCTCAATTGGGTTAGTATGACCACCCCCATGTTGAGGATCGACGGGTTAACGCCAATCGAAATTGGGGGACATCCACTTCCTTGCCAAGATAATTTGTCAGCCAATTCTATTTCCAATCTTGACTTACTTACATCTTTGAATGGTAAGTGACAGACAAGAACCTCGGGACAAGAACCTCAGGGAGCAAGAAAACTCAGGACTCAAGATACAAGGTGTCAGAGTGAAATTAGCAAAGAGTCCCTTAGACTCATGCTAAGTTAACTAAATTACCTAGATATTCTTTATTTAAGGTCAAGGTCCTGAGTTTTCTTGCCTCCCCTAGAAGAAACAGGAGATGTGAAGTCCCGTTTGGTCTTAGATTGGGAAGATACCATCAACAAGACACCGGTGTTCGAGATCAAGCCAGGAAAGTCTCTTGGCTGGCCGCCATTGTCGACATACACTCAAAGCTCTAGCCAAGGTACAGAGAATCGGGGCTAGTCTTGATCCTAAATGATAGAATAATTTAGGTAACTTAATATACCTAAGTTTAGGATACCTTTTGCTAAGTTCATTTTGATATCCTGTGTCAAGGTCCTTCTTGCTCCCTGAGGCCATCCTTGACCCTAGTTCTACATGGAAGGCAGGTAGGTATGCCAAGCTGCCTCTCTCCTGACTTCCGTCGTCATCTCCCCAAAACACTTCGTTCATGCATTTTTGTGGAAGGCGCGAAGCGATTGTAGATGACTGTGGTAGTGGCCTGAGGAAGGTCTGTTACCGTCCTTTTGAATCTTGACCTTGAATTTCTTCTTCTTCTTCTTCTTCTTCATCATCATCATCATCATCATCATCACCCACTTGCTTCAAGAATCAAACTTTCATCAAAAGATCAACAAAGACATCATCAAACAAAACTTCATCACTTTGCTATAGCTTTGCAACATGATTACAATCATGAATCACGATCCAACTTCCGCAATTACCCTCGCTAGCTTCAGCGATGAGGAGTTTGGATCCTGCTCGATCAACACCGTAAGTTATTCCATCCCTTTCTCATCATCTCACAGCTGACAACCCTCTCAGATGCTTTGGAACTGGAACAATATTGGTAAATGCCTTATTTTCGAGGGGTGGTATATAGGTTCTGCGGCCAAATTCATCATCACCTGCGTCGGCGCCGTTTTGGTGACCATGCTATTTGAATTCCTAGGTCGTGTCTCTAGAGAATGGGAGCGTCACAAACTCGCCAGAAACGTCGGCGGTCCTCAAGAATCCTATGTTCCCCTTACAGGTATTGAACTTGCGCCCCTTCAACCCGCTGCCGCTCAACCTGATCCTGCTCAACCTGCTGATGGTCAATCCGTTGGTGCTCAATCTGCTGATGGTCAATCTGCTGATGGTCAATCCGCTCATGCTCAATCCGCTCATGCTCAATCCGGTCCCGCTCAATCTGCTGACGGTCAACCCGGTTCCGCTCAATCTGCTCATGCTCAACCTATGGCCTCTCGGCCTGCTTCCGCTAGTGGCCCCGGCAATGATCAAGATGCAAGCGCTGGTCTCAACGCTGGCAACAACGACGGTGTCAACAATAACGGCATCAACGCCGCCAACCGCGTTCTCCCCCTTTTCCCCAGCCGCGTGGAACATGCCTTGATCACGACTTTATTGCGCACGCTTCAGCTTGTTATTAACTACTTTCTAATACTAATGGCTGTATCCTTCAATGGCTACATCATCATTTGTATCTTCATCGGGCATTACTTGGGTTTTCTTCTCTTTGGGCGGGATCCACAGACCGAGTCTAACAAGCCAAATGCTTATCAGCGCGTTTTCCAGCATCCTATTGCTTGCTGTAATGTTTAGGAAACGTATGATAGGGTGAAGATTTGGGCAACAAGATGGTGGAGGAGGTTTACCAATTGCTTAGTTTCAAGCTGGTAGAGGAGAGTCGGAGACGAGGTTATTTGAATGTGTTTCCGGGTTACTTCAAGGGTTGATAGTATATATAATAAGAGGTTCTGATTGTATTTGTGCTTGTGCTTGTGAAGTTGTGAGTGATGCGGACGATACCTCGATCCTAAGTGATAAAAAGACTTAGGTAACTTTATAAAAGCTTAGGATAAGCTTAGGCTGCCTTTTGATGAGTTTATTTTGATATCCTATATCAAAGTGTGATGTTTTCTTGCCCCAGAGGCTAGGGTCGTGGTGAGGCGCGTGATGTGAGCATCAGCTGTGGGGTCGGTCTATCAACTCAAAATAACACTCATTAAATCAGTTCAGGCAGTATACCAGAGGCTAAGGTCAAAGATGGTTACAAGGACCGGCCAGTTAGGTAACTTTATTCCAACGTTCGTTGTCGTTTTAGTGGATGAGGAGAGACACGTGAACGGTCTTCGTTGCACGATTGATATTTATACCATTAACTTGATATCCATAAGAAGAGACAAAAATCAGTATTAAGACGGTGTGGGATATATGCAGTAAAGACTGTCCATGCTCCTCTTGTGAAAGATGGGCAGGAATATATAAACATTCTCAACACCATATAAGTACGTAACCACAGGCTCACAAGACCGTCTTGGAGCTTCGCGCAACAACATCAACCAATGTCTCGTCATTAGTGGCCGCGGTAAGGTAGGTAAGGTAGGTATACCATGTGGTAAATGATGGCGTCATTTGACACTGCAGCCTGACACTCCGTGCCGGCCGATTCAACTCCCATTGCCCCGCCCCTGAGGCATCAACACTCTTCCACCAGATTCTACATAGTGCTCGTAACCCAGGAGACTTACTAGTGGTAAATAATAGCATATTGTCTGTCTACTGTGCATGACGGGTTTGTGAATTATCGATTTGTGGTTGCACAATGCTCGAGTGTTTGCCCTGCCCTAAGCTTCCGCCAAACGAGCCCACCAGTGAAATAAACAGTGCCTGTGGGATCAACGCGTTTGTTCTTGGGTGCCTTGGAGTGAGCTTGGCGAGAGTATGGGAGGGAAAGTGCACAGGAATGGATTTACCTAGTAAACCACCCCTAGATTGGGCTTGCTGCACTGGGGTGTCCATGGGAAAAGGACTTACAACACTGCCCAGTTTTAGATTTCGAGCGCGCTAGGATGTGACCCAAGAGTAGGCGCTAGATTAAACAGATTTTAGGGAGTGTAGACATATAGAAAAGAAGGCATTCACGTCAGAGATGATCAAGTTTGGGTACAGTTTGATGTATTGTGTGTGTCTCGAAGAGACAGCCTCGTTAAAACCGCTTCGTCTGTAATACCGGTGCCTGTTCAAAGCCATAGAGATCCATCAAAACCCTCAAGACCGCTCATAGTCGTGACTTTCGTAGAATTCGTAAGTTCGTGGTCGTTATAGTAGGGTTAGGCGAAGTTAGATAAGGCTAGCGTTATCGTTGCCAGTTGGGGCGTCGTTCTTGGGAGCGCTGCCGTCCCAGATGCCGCCTCCATCCTGGACGGCAGCGTCCTTGGCAGCGTGCTTGACATTGGCAGCGTCGTACGCCTGCTGTTTGCGGTGAAGCTCTCGGGCCTCCTCCGGGGTAACGCCAAAATCCGTGGTGCGAGGGAGCATTTCAGCCCCGTAGACGCTGCGTCGGGCAGCGACCATGACATCGACAGCCCGTTCGATTCGGTGCTCCGTGCCCTCACTATGCAAACATGGATTAGTTCCGTCATGGATAGACGTCGAAGAGAGTTGGAGATGAACTTACACACGGTGAACCTGAGCCAATCGGTTCTCGTGCTCTACGTTGCCTGCTTTGGCATCCTTTGCCAGCAGGCGGCGGACCTTGAACTTCGCCTTGAGCTTGCGAAGTTTGAATTTGATCTTCTCGATGGTGCCCATGGTGAATGCAGTAGCGGGATACAGAAAGTATGCTGAGGGCAAATGTGAGATGCTGAAAGGGGAGACAAAGGAGCGTGAAGTGAAGTGACCCGAAGGGAAACAACACAAAGAGAAGTGCGACATACCTTAGGGAATAGCAAATGCAATTGAGAGCAAACCGTATTGAGGTCGAAGAAAGAAGAAGTTGGGTCGTGGTCTGAGGTTGCTTGTGAGCAAGTGATGTTGACCTGGAGAAGAGAAAAGAAGTCTACGGGGAAGAAAGGGTGGGTTTTTATAGCCAAAAGATCTAGCGAGTGATTGCAAGTTCAGCGGGCTCTTTCTAGCTTCAGGGCCATCAGTTTCTGGTGCAGCAGTTCCGCAGTTCTATTTCTGATATCAAAGGGGAGAGTATGGGAAGCTCGACTACGCACTCACTGATCCTGAGCCCAACTTTGCGATGCACGTTTCGAGAAAAAAATGGACAAGTTGCATCCCTATGAAGCCAAACTTCGCATCGAGTTTCATGGTTCTATCTTTTATATCAGAGTTGTGAATATCAAAAAACCATGTTGCAGTTCCATGAAGCTATTTTCCCCTTTTTGGGAATTCTAGCGCACGTCCTGCTAGGTGATTCCCTACCAGCCCGCACAAACAGTGGGACTCTGGAGCGTGGAGGCCGGGTACCTGACTAGGCCCCTTAGGGACGGGGGACTCGCGTGCCATGGTGGGTAGGGGTGGGTATAGGAATGCCACCAAGTGCCGTCTTGGCCTTGGGAGGTCGTGATACCCGATGATCCTCGATTACAGGATTAGTTCTTCAGGACTGGCTCTCCTTCAGCACACTCCGTCTCATCTTGAACGTAACGATCGACTGCAGTCGCTGCATCTTCCTCGCCGTCGAGAACATCCAACCAATGCCCCTTCACACCCTCCTTCTCCAACACCAAGGCCATGACTCTGGCTGTTAACGCTCGAGCGGTCATGCCTCTGGCTTGCTTCGTCTGTCCCAAGAGCACTCCTCCTTCGTCTTTGTCGGTGAGACCGCCGGGGCGGACCGATACAGCCGTCAAGCCGTCCCTCTTCCTGGCTTCAGTAACGAGAGCTTCATCGGCGGCGGTCTTGGGCTCATAGTAGGGACCCAGGAAAGTTGAGTTGACCTTCTTCCAGCCTTCCCAGTCCTCAGCAGTCCACCAGGGGGCTTGCTCGCGTCGAGCGCCCAAGTAGGAGACCTGGACATGATGACTGACGGACTTGTTGGCGACCGAGGCCTTGATGAAGAAGATTGCAGCATCACGATCGATGCGGATGATCTAGAAACACATCAGTTACACACAGCAACTCAGGGTCCGTAAGAGCGCTTCTACCGTGTCTTGATCAGTTCCCCTTCCAGGGCCTGTTCAGTGATCAGCGTACACTTCCCACAGCTACCGGAAGAAGATCCAACCCACCGGCGCTGAAGACAACAGAGTCCGGCTTCACTTCGTCAAGAATGGCGGCGGCCTTCTCCTGACTATCAACTTTGATGAGATCATGAACCAGGATCTTGTGGTCTCCTGGCAAGCCCTCCGAGATCTTCTTCAGGTCATCGGTCTGGTCAGGGTTACGGATCAGGCTCGTCACAGTCCAGGACTTCTTCAGCAGGATGACCGTGAGAAGCCTGCTGATCTTTCCATTGCCTCCGAGCACAAGAACGTGACGGTTGGAAGCCATTGCGTTGGTTGCGAGTATCACGACTGTGTTTGGAAGTTGGAAGTTTGTATAAAACACGCAAGGGACACACGACATGTATCTATCAGCTAAGTTCAGGACCCTGGCACTTCTCCCCCTTTACTGACCAACCACGACACAGACTACGGACTTCGGACTTGTCCATGACGCGAGCAGCTCCACTATTTGTCTCAACGGGACATCACTTACAAGGAAGGTCCAACCGTCGAACTACCTACACGAGAAAATACCACATCACGAGATATGAGCAAGGGAGAGCCAATGGCTTCAATTAGCAGCTAGGAACTATAAGAAAACACCACTTTCGTTGATCATTGCTCATTGCCAGTTTCTGGCTCTCCTTGGTCCGGCACAAGAGTTGTCCCAGATGGACTTGATTCCCTGTGATGATGGCGGCGATGACTATGTTTATGGCCATGGCGGTGACCATGGCAATGTCTATGCCGATGTCGATGTCGATGTCCATCCCTATGCTCGCGGCCGTCAGGGCGGGGTCTTACACGAGTCCCATTGGGAAGCACGACATATCCCTTCGGTTTCGATTTCGACCGCCTTCGCGGTGGCGGTTCCGGGTGGCTAAAGCAACATCCCATGCTGGCTGATGGAGAGTCTAGTTGAGAGAGACGTTGGTATCTGTTTCGTCAGTTGGAAGGCAAGTGTAGAGTCGATAATGAATATGAACTTGGAAAGAATCAAGTTTTGCGTCCCTTGGCTAAGGACTTTATACTCTCTTCTGCGGTAGCTCATATAAGCAGCCAACAGCTGTTCAAATACAACCACCGGATCACTATCCTCATAAATGGACGCATGATCTTTGACTCAGTGTTGCATAACCGCCAAGATTGAATGTTAACGATCGAATATTCAGATACATTGTCATGAGAAGCGTTGCCCTTAGACCAAGGTTATGATCTGCCACGGCCTGGCGTCTATTTTAAGTTGCAAACCCCCTCAGGGGCTTCGAAACCTGGAAGCACTGAAGACCCAGACCTCTCCCTGCGCACAGTGGGCCTTCAGGTATTTTGGATTTTGAACACTACCATCCACAGGGGAAATCAGGATAACTGAGGTTAAAGCCTGCATCAACAAGACAGAATTAGTCCTCGCGGGCTCAGATACATCCACACGACCTATTTATGACCGAAGAGCTATGTAGGAAGACATAGTCTTGATCTTGGACCTTGTGTTGACTCCCACAAGACTGAAAATGAAAACCTTGCTAACTCCATCTATCGCAGAAATCAAAAACTCCTACCTAAGCAAGAATTAACCAGTCGACACGATACCCGTGATCCATCCCTGAGCTTAACGGAATCCAAAAGCCCTTCTCCCGAACCGTATGCGTCGAATAATCGTCCAAAGAAATCAAAACTCCTCCCATACAGAACGCCGATCCCATGTCAAGTTTTGCGCTCCCATCCAGGGGCTAGTCCCCGAACCCGCTCTCGTCTCTCGGAGCAGCACGTCTGAATCAGAATTATGCTGTAGTAGGTCTGGTACCGGTGGTCGAGGACTTGAGGTAGCGTCACTACGAGCTTCAGTCACGAGTCGAATTCGGAGAACGGGCGCTACTCTCGGCTGTGTATCGCTTAGAGGCGTTGGGGCATTTGGGAGAACGAGTCTCGGCGGCTTCTTCGCTTTCGTGGCTGGACTGGAATTCTAGGTAACGCTCTGAATGGCGTTCTGGACTACCCTAGACAGCGCGGATGGAGTCTACACTAGACTGAAGATTATCAGTACTTCATGTAAGTCCAACAAGTTCTGCCATTGGAAGAGTTTCAACCGCTGACTAGTTTCACGTACACCTCTCTGTTTCACATCCATCGGAGGCATTCTACGGAGTGAGCTTGAAGGAGTCAGCAACAAGAATCAAACCAGGGTCAGTCTCCGCGACTTACTCTTTGTAGAGAGTACGTAGATCACGGAGCTCACGAGCCATGTTGGTAATGTGATGGTGGTGACGAGGTTCGTGAATTTGATGTGGTCTATGAGTCTGATTCTTCACTAATATCGTCCTCAAGATTCTGGTTGATGTCCACAAGAGTTATAAGACGAGAAGAGTTGTCGCTATGTTGAAACCTCGGTTTCATAGCCATTCTACAACTCATCAGAAGGCCTGGAGTCATGTATGGTTTCTTTCAAAAGTTGTTTCTGCAATATAACTTACAAGACACTGACATGTTTGCGAGTCAGGTCTTTATTCATTCCGCTACCCGATGTAGTGTGACCACGGCGTTACCATGGTCCATATGAATTCACAGCTTCAAAGAAACGCCGTTTGCTCCTTTCTACGAATCTATACCAAAGAATAATCTGGAATGCAGAAGGAATTCACCGCTGGGATAAGGGCAACAGTGATGATTATTGGCACACTGATCCATTAAATTTCTTCGACTAACAAAGCTACAGTTTTCATCCTTTCACTTACCAAACAACGCCAAAGAAGAACGCACGCAACCTTTCATCCAAGTCCGAATAAAAGAACCCAACTTCCGAATCACTGCTTCAGACCCCGAAGAGCATAGAGCTCCTGAGGCTTGCCCTGCGAATCACAGCTCGAAAACTTCCACCACTTTCCGTACCACGAACCCGCGATATTTGTCAGACCCCAAGAGATAGGCGCAGGCATTGGGGGCCAGTTGGCCCACATACCCTTCTCGGCGGTCCGATCCAAGTTCAGGAGGAAGAAAGGCACAACATCGAGCACGCCGGCCTTTGTGACTGTCTTCTTGCCCCATGTCTTGAAGGTCAGGCCGGCGGCAGCACCTTCAGGGGTGTCTTCCTTGGGAGCCTTGGGGTGGTTCCAGAGAGCGGCGATGGTGGAGATTTCGCTGTGGAAGTGATGCTCGAAGGGTTCCTTGAAGGCATCCATGAGTTTGATGACTTGAGCGCCGTCGAGATCATCGGGTGAAGCAAGGTTAGAAAGGTATGTGTTGAACTCGGCGAGTGGCGCAAGGAATGACTCTGAAGTCTCGGTATTAGTGACAAAGTACTAATTGAAGATTAGAGTTCTTACCATGCTCATGATGGGTCTCGTCCCAAACTGGCTCGTCACCGAGAAGCTCTTGGACCTTGGGGAAGAGGTTGTCCTCCTCATCATCGTGGTGCGATTTGACGAACTTGAACCAAGTCTGAGAATATCCAATGAAGTCGGCCTTGTCGGCGTCCTTCACATGAGGAGCTTGGAGGTAGATGGAATTGAAGCCACGAATGATGGCATTGTGCAAAAGCGCCATGTGAGTTGCGCCAGTGGTGAAGAGATCGGTCTACCAGATTGAACAAGTCAGTATTGCCAATTACACCCCAGAGCACCTGAGTTCGATTGACTAACCTTCTTAGTCTCATACTGTGGTGTTGTCACCAGCTTCATAGGTCCATCAGCCCATGGCTGGCTACCAGTCGGTGAGACGGACATATTAAGATATGGCGAATAAGCGAGAAACACAGCAAGTCCAGCAAAAAAAGCCTGAGCTACAATAAAGAGGACGAAACGTTGGCCAGGCATGATGAAGAACACAAGAAGAGAGGAGAGGGAGGGGAGATAAATGCGACAGAACAGGTACAACGAGGGGCACGTTTGTCCGACTTGAGAGTGAGACAGCCACTCAAGATTCAGCTTCTGGGCTCACTTCTTGATGGTTCGATAGCTCGTCATGTCATGGGAGCTCATGTGGGTGTGGGTGGGAGCTGATTAAAAGGAGATTTATCATTGGGTGAAACACGAAAGACCCTGGAGCAAAGGGGGCCCAAAGGGGGTAGCAGACAGACCATTTCGAAGGCCGGACCCTGGGAGTTCGGGCTTTTGATGTGGGGCCGGCCGGGGTTGTTCATGATGCAAGTCCTCGGAAAGAAGATATCATGGCGTCTCAATGAAGCGTGAGTGTCTAGCTATACATACCTTACAGTGTAGTATTTGTAGTATTACTCTGAATAGTACAGGTAGGCAAATGAAATACGACTCACATTATCAATAACTGTATCGCTTTGCGTTACATTCAAAACTCCATTGCCGACCCTGCAAGACGCCATTGACAAGATGCCACCAATTTTACATTCTATGTACATCAGTTCTTTTAAATCGTCCCGTAGCTCCCCCTTAGGCAAATGCTCCAACGGCAGCCATCAAGAGCGCACCGGCACAAACAGCCATATAGGCCTGTAACCTCCTCTTGCCCTTCAAAATCTTGTAACTCTTCTCCGTCAAAAAGTCCTCCGCCAACAGTTGCACAAGACCAGCATACAGCAGTAGCCCTGATGACACGGCGTTCATGAAGCCAACCACGAGCAGACCTCCTGCGCTCTTGGGGTCGTACATGCGATGCACGATAAGACCAATTGCTTGGCCGATTGGTGTTGTGGTTCCGTAGGCGAGAACCATGAGCCATGGACGGAGAGATTTGCGGGGGAACTGAATTGCGGCGATGCGGCTGCCGAGGGCGAGGCCTTCGAAGGTTTGGTGGAAGCTGATAGCGACAAGGAAGACCACAAAGGCGGGACCGGTAGCGACGGATATGGCCATACCGATGAAGACACTGTGGAAGAGGATTCCGGCCTCAAGCAAAAGGCACTGTAGTAGCTTCCTTTGTTGCTCCTCGGGGTTCTGTGGTCCGGGAGACATCGGGGTCATGGGTGTCATAGGCTCCTCCTCAGCCCCAACTCCCTCAGGCTTGAGCGACGCATAAGGTCCATGTCGGTGTCTCCTGCTGCTTGATCCAGCTGGTTCGAGCTCTTCCATGTCCAAATCAAGATCCGAGTCGTCATCGTTGAAATCATCATTAAGCTTCTTACTCTCCTGTCCCACCAAGGGGGAAGATCCAGGGAGTGGTGACACGCCAGCAACAAGCCCCTGACTCTCCATGTTCTCAAGATGGATATCCGGGGGTCGCGGTCCGTGCCTCCTTTCAGACAGTCCAGCTGCATCCATCATGGGCAGCTCACTCTCATGTTCATCGTCCGAGTCAAAGTATCCATGATTGTGGGAGTGAGAGTGACCAGCTCCTCGGGCCGTAAGGTACGATTCGATTCCGACGACAATGATAGCAGAAATCATAGCAACAAAACCTGGAAACGGTGTATATCCTTTGCTAAAGAAATCGGGGAGGCATGGGTCGGTCATGGACTCGAAAGCGGTCGGGAGGAGGTGGACGAAGGCCGTTGCCAGAAGGACACCGGTTCCAATGTGCTGGCAGTAGAATATCACGGTTTTTTGGCCTCGGCCGCGCATCGTTCGTCGTGAGAAAAGAGGGAATGCGCATGCTGGAAAGATATCAGTACCGTGTCAAAGCTCCCAATTAGCCAGACCTACCTAACGTGCTGAGTGTCAAGATAAGTATCAGCGCAAATACATGCGCCGAAGTATCATAAGAGCCCTTTGTTCTCGAACCGCATTCTGGTTTCTCGCCATCATCTTTGCGACGCTTCAACTCGGCGAGAATCAAATCTGTTGGAATTGAAGCCCACGACTCCCCTAAAAAAAAAAAAGTCAGTAAAGGGGGCTCAACTAAAAATCATGATGTGTAATACCTCGGGGCACCTCTAAATGGGCGCTCATGTTCAGACCGTAACTACCTGGTTTCCCTATAATTGCTGTTTTGTCGACAATGGCATCGCGGGAGAGGACACGATTACATGGAGGTCAATGTGTGTGTGTTGTGTCTTTGGCGTGTGCTATTTTTGTTTGCGTCACTGTTCTAGTTAGGTAAGTTGAGTTGGAATAGACGCAGACTCACATGTTTTGAGTTTGTTTGACCTGTTCTTTTCTCAGAGGCGCATAATCCTCGGCTGAAGGTTTCAAGGGGCATATTTGTTTGTTTTACCAAGGGATGAAGCAAGGGTTGTGAATAAGAAACGTCAATAGTCTCCTTTGTTTCCTCTTCAGGTATGAATAAGGGACTTGTTGGTATGTTTATATACCGGACAATTTGAGAGAGTCTTGTTGCTTCATGGTGATGCGATGTACATCTAATGGCGCTATTCCTTTAGTGCTCAAACTCTGCAGCTGTCAATGGCGATCGTTCAGGGGCCCCAGGTGATGCTCCAGTTGGGGGTCCAACAAGACACAGGCCAGGCTGAGGCCTTGTAACACGACCACAGACTGAAATACGCAACTGAACCTAACTACGGTAATTTTCCGACGGTCATATTAAGTTCTGACAGACTCTGAGATGTTTGTTTCAACAAATAAAAACATTACATGCAAGTGTACTTCTATTCTTATCAATTATAAGTGACCCTCCCGGAACTTAGGAGCGAGGAGCCGACGTTCTCCACTGAAGCTCTGGAAGGACGGGACACTTTCAAGGCTATTCACTGGGAAAGCTCCGTCTGAACATCGGAATAGCCTCGGATCGTTACCACTAGCATAGATAGACTCACCACTAAACCAAGGAACCACCTTGTCCGAGATCCAATGGCACAACACCGCGTCCTACACAGATGCACGTAAAGCGGGTACTCAATGGCCACATGAGTGCCATCCTTCGGTTGAATAACGGATCACTCGGGTCAAGCACATAGTTCACTATCCTGGGGAAGTCGTCATGGCGTTGAGGGGTTGGCCATCGTACTATTAAAGAGCTGCCTTCTCCTCGTTTCACAAGATGTGACTCTCCTTCACTCCTCTTTAGTCAATTGACTTCTCATTATCAATATGGCCTCTGTTGATATCCAGTCCATCCTCTCTTCCCTCACTCTTGAGGAGAAGGTATGTTTCACTTACATCCCATCATTCACATATCCTCATTCAACTAACTAATCACTTCACTCACAGATCTCACTCCTCGCTGGAAAGGACCTTTGGGAGACAGTTCCCATTTCCTCCAAGGGCGTTCCCAATGTCAAGGTCTCAGATGGTCCCAATGGCGCTCGAGGAGCTGCCTTTGCTGGTGGCACATCAGCTGCTTGCTTCCCTGCCGCTTGTTTGATGGCATCAACCTTCGATGTCAACCTTGCCAAGAGGATCGGCACTGCCCTCGCCGAGGAAACACACTCCAAGGGCGCCCGGTGTCTTCTTGCACCTACCATGTGCCTTCACCGTCATCCCCTGGGCGGTCGCAACTTTGAGTCGTTCTCAGAGGATCCTTTCCTGACTGGCAAGATGGCCGCCAGAGTTGTGGAGGGTCTCCAGGACAAGGGTGTTTCAGCTACCATTAAGCACTTTGCTGCTAACGAGCAGGAGACTGAGCGCTTGACTGTCGATGAAACCATCAGCGAGAGGACCTTGCGAGAACTTTACCTTCGACCATTTGAGATCACAATCAAGGAGGCCAACCCCTGGGCCGTCATGACTTCTTACAACCAGGTCAACGGGCATCATGCTGACTCCAACGAGTTCCTACTCAAGCAAGTCCTCCGAGGCGACTGGGGATGGGATGGTCTCGTTATGAGCGACTGGGGTGGTGTCAACTCTACCGCTGAGTCTCTCGAAGCTGGTCTGGATCTCGAAATGCCTGGTCCTACCCGTTGGAGGAAGACCGAGGATGTTATCGCGGCTATCAAGGCTGGCAAGACTTCCCAGGAGACTATCAACGAGCGTGCAAAGCGTGTGCTCAAGTTCCTCGAGCGTCTCAATTGCTTCAAGGACCCCAGCATTCCTGACGAGAAGGCCATCAATAACCCCAAGCACCAAGCTCTTATTCGAGAAGCTGGTTCCAAGGGTATCGTTCTGCTGAAGAACCAAGACAATGTCCTTCCTTTGTCGAAGGACAAGGTCAAAGGCAAGAAGATTGCCCTATTAGGCCACGCCAAGATTGGTCTCGCTCATGGTGGCGGCAGTGCGTCTGTCAACACTCACTACAAGGTCACCCCTTGGGATGCTCTTCACGAAGCTCTCGGTGACAGTGCAGAGTTCTCCTATGCTAAGGGTAAGCTTATCCAGAAGCGATATTTTAGGGAACGATAACTAACAGTGCAATAGGAGCTCACACATTCCGTATGCTTCCCCCTATCGCCGAGAACGTTGTTGACTTAGATGGCAACCCCGGTTTTACTTTCAAGATCTTCGAGCCTGGCAACCCTGAACCTATTGAAGTCCGACCTGCTCATCCCGATTCTGAAGTGTCCGTTCTAAGCGGCTTTGGCTTCAGCAACAAGGATGTCACCCTCGAGGGTACCTTCACAGCCCAGGAGACCGCCAAGTACTACTTTACCGCCTCTGGTCTAGGACCCAGCAAGCTTATCATCGACGGCAAGGTCGTCTTCGAGCAGAAGGAGAACTCCAAGGATGCGATGGGTTTCCTATTCGGTGGTGATGCCCCTCCCGAGTTCAAGGTCTCCTTGGAGGCGGGACGCAAGTACAAGCTCGCTATGCACACTTCACCCCCTGCTGCTAAGGACGGAGAGGATCTTGACCTTGGTATCTTGGAGGGACGGTGTGGTCTGCGAGTAGGATACATGCCTGAGGCGGAGCATGACCGTGACCTCCTCTCGGAAGCTGTCGACGTTGCCAAGGACGCTGACTATGCCATTATCTTCACTGGTCACGAGCCATTCTGGGAGACTGAGGGCCAGGACCAAGTCAGCTTTAACCTGCCCAAGGATGGCAGCCAGGACCGCCTGATTGCCAAGGTCGCTGAGGCCAATCCCAACACCATTGTCGTCAACTCGACTGGTGTCGCCATTGCTATGCCCTGGTTGGAAAAGATCCAGGGTCTTGTCCAGACGTGGTTCCCTGGTCAGGAGGCTGGTAACTCCATCGCCGATGTGCTGACAGGTGCCCAAACCCCTGAAGGCCACCTTACCTGCACATTCCCCAAGAAGCTCGAGGACTGCCCTGCTTATGGCAACTTCCCCGGTAAGCACGTTGACGGTAGACTGAGGGTGACATACGGCGAAGGTGTCTTCATCGGCTACCGCTACTTCGATTGCCTTTCCGCCGACAAGGTCAACTTCCCCTTCGGTTTCGGTCTCTCGTACACCACATTCGACTACTCCGATCTGGAGGTTAAGGAGTCTAGTGGTGACTACGCTGTCAGCGTTAAGGTTTCCAACACGGGCAAGGTCGTCGGCGCCATCGCTGTGCAAGTCTACGTAGGAGCCGCTGAGACTGCCAAGGGCGATCCTCTGAAGCAACTGGCTGCCTTTGAGAAGGTGAAACTGAAAGCTGGCGAGAGCGCAAAGGTCGAGATACCTGTTCGTGCTCGTGACTTTGCTTTCTTTGATGAGTCGGCAAAGAAGTGGGTGGTCAAGGGCGGTGATTACAAGTTTATGATTGGAAGATCTGCTGGTGATATTGCTCTGGAGTCAAAGATTGCTGTCGAGGAGAAGTCATTCGACCCATGATTACAGATATATAAAAGCATGCATAGCATTATTGAATTGAATTCATTTAACATCAATCACTGAATGATGCCTGACTTTTCACCCCCATGGCAGCACTGGTGTGAAGTTTGTTGAGCTGTAGTGCTTACCCTAAAGGATAATATACTTGACAAATTTACACAATTAGATACTAATGTTTTGGAAAATAAAATACACATTTCTGTATATACAAGAAGCCTTCATTTGTAAATTTCCATTATCCATCATCTCTTCATATATTAAAGATTTATGAATCATACCATGGATATTTGACGAGTAGGTAGTTATCCGCCTGGCCAAAGGTAAGGTATTGCTTCCACGTAATCCTAAATGACAGAATCGCCCTTTTCGAAAGTACATATGTCATCATGTCAAGACCAAAGTTTTATAGTCTGTCTACGGAATCAATGACCATTTCCTCAGAATGACTGTGCTGAGTGTGTGGAAGGCGTTTGTAATCCGACCCGTGATGCTGTCCTACAACCTTAATCCGGGTTAAAAGTTCCGGGTTGGCCTGCATCCCGTCATCATCACCTTGCCACGATATAAAGATCAAGACCTCTTACCCCCAACCTACACTAGGTACACAATCATTCCTGAGTCTTGATTCAATATCATTGCTATAGACATCTCAAATCTTATTTACGAAACTTTACTCTCTTCTCTTACAAAGCCACATCATGGGAGAAGACGCCCCGCAGGACACCCCGCAGAAGCAATGGTGGGAGGAGTTCCCTGAGCCAAAGGCCGAATGCCCTCGAACAGACCCTTCAATTGTCGCAAAGCTTATTGAAGTGAATGCAGCTTCTGGAAAGAATGCCCACAGGGACTTTTTGCTAGTCGATGTTCGAAGGACAGACTGGGAGGGCGGCACTATCGCTACATCTATCAATCTCCCCGCTCATACGTTGTACCAGACCCGTCCTCAGATCTATCAGCTGGTCAAACAGGCAGGTATCAAGAGAATCATCTTTTATTGCGGTAAGTCATCGCCTAAGTAGCTGAACCGGTCTAGTACTCATTATTACCCAGGAAGCAGCAGTGGTCGAGGCCCACGATGTGCTGGTTGGATGCAGGACTACCTCGATGAAGTTGAAGAGACAGAGATCAAGGCTGAAATCCTGATTGGAGGTATCAAGGGTTGGCAGAAGGCTTATGCTGGCCAGTTGATGGACTCCTATGACGAGAAGGCCTGGGAGAAGAAGGAGTAAGGTAGTGTAGTGCAGTGTTTGGCTGGACATGGTGTAACAATTCGAGAATATCCTTCCTCTCTTGATATCTAGTAAGATGTGACCCAAACAAACTGCTCTCAAGGACTTGTATCATTTTCGACCTCAACGCCAATAAAGATCACATAATTTCCGTCGTCTCTTCCAGTGTTTCCGCCATTCTTCAAGATTATCGGTCTCCACGTCGGTCATCGCCGCCAATTCTTTCGAGAGCCTCGAGCATTACTACCGAGTTACCACGGATGACCTGCCCAAATGTTAGTATCTTGTCTTTTGCGGTCCGAGAGTGCGTCAGGAAAACGTACAACCATGCCAATTCTCTCCTTCTCTCCGCCATCCTTTTCCTCCACCGCTTCGTCGAGGACGATGTTCAGGAAGACCTGGTTCCGTTAGTTCTGTTTATATAATCGCACGAATGTTGCTCACATCGTAGCCTCGGAGGATACCGATGACCTTTCGGCTGCCGTTCAACTGGACGAACAGTCTCTTGTCGAGGTACTGTGTAGAAAAGTTAGCTATGGATCAGCAGCAACATATCGCAATGCTTCAGCCCGGGAGAAGTGCTAAAGGCGAAGATGAAGAACATGCGACACGGAAAAGACCAAGACTTGCCTTCTTCAGCTCAGGTTGTGCGGGCGCCATCTTGAGCAATAAATGATTGAATAGTTGGATGCTGTTTAATGCGACGCGATCGCGGCCTAGAGCTATCTCCATTTCGCTGGGCGGAAATTCAACATCACGTGCCGATAAGATATCGAGCCAAAATGCACGTCACTTTCATCCGCGTCGCGAACTTTCTGCCTCTCAGTTAATGCGCCGACATTAAAGGCAATCGCATCATGAGTTTTTCTGCGAAACGAAAAGCCAAGGTCATCAAGATCGCCGATGAGGACTCCAGCGAAAATGTCCCTTCAGTAGCAGGTGGCGGCGGTGCCGGTAGCGATGGTGAGTATTCCCAGAACTTCAAAATGCGACTCTTGCTGATGGGATCAAGGCTGACCCTTGCAAATACAGAACCTGTTAAACCAGTATTTGGCGCAAAAGCTGGCCGTAAACCATTTCGACAGTCGGGGCTTAGGAAGAGCTTCAATCCTGCTGATGGTGAGGGCCTGGGAGACGCACCAGCCGCGAACGACGACGAGGATGATGGACCAGTGGTGGTTCGACCAGCGATTAGTCGATCAGGATCCCTGAAAGGCAAGAAAAAATCGAACAAATCTTCACGGTTGTCCTTTGGTGGAGACGATAGCGCTGCAGGAGATGATGAGACCACCGAGGTATTCACCTCAAAGAAGTTGCCACTGGGGCGAGCATTGGAAAACAGCGCTATCAAAAGAGGACTGGGTACGAAAGGCCTTTCTATGAGGACTGCTGGGGATGATGACGACCGACCCAAATACAGCAAAGAATACCTCGAAGAGTTACAATCATCAACACCAAATACTCCACAAAGGCCGTCAACACTGCCTCCCGATGACGCCGATCTTATGGACTTGGATGCTTCTGAACTCGAAGGCGCGGTTGTTGTTGATTCATCAGAGTTCAACCAACCACAACCAACGGCAATTTTAACAGAAGCTGAGATACTAGAAAAGAAGGAACGGCGTAAACGATTAGCTTTGGAGAAGGACTTTCTATCGGTTGAAGATGATGAAGATCCATTTGGTCGCAAAAAGAAAGACGATACACGATTAATAGCCGAGGACGAGGACCTCGGTGAAGGGTTTGATAACTACGTTGAAGACGGTGGACTTTCCTTGGGCAGACGTGCCGAAAAGGAGAGGCGGAAACAAGATCGCAAGATGATGGAAGAGCTCATCACAGCTGCCGAAGGGAACACTTCAGATTCTTCGTCCGACAGTGATGCTGAGAGACGAATCGCATACGAAGCTGCACAGACACGTGCAGGCATGGACGGCTTGAAGAAGCCTCGGAAAGATCCTACTCAGGACTTGTTACAAGCGCCGCCCAAGATATCACCTCTACCAAGCTTGACAGAATGTCTGGCTCGTCTACAGACTACTTTGAAGGGCATGGAGGAGGAGATGAAGGGGAAGCAAAACCGTGTTGAGAAGCTTAAGAAGGAACGCGAGGATATTGTGAGGAGAGAAGGAGAGGTACAAGCTTTGTTGGATGAGACTGGTAAAAAATACCAAGAGGCTATGGGACAAGGAAAGGTCGTTGAACGGAAGGGCGTGGAAATTCCAGCAAATGCGCCTGTGGAAATGATGGGAGCCAGAGGGCTTGAGACACTTGGTACGCCATCGAGGAAAGCCGAGGAAGAGGAGATTTGAGCATAGAGTAGCGAAAACCCTTCCTGATTCAACTCCTTTGATAGAGGACAAGCGGAGTTGCTTGTCGTATGTGCTGAATAAATGAATACCCAGTCAGCCCTACAAGAGGTGTTGCAAATGTGATTCTTGTGTGACACATTAATGCAATTCGATGCCGTTGAGATCTATGAATATGCCAAATTCATGTGACTTATATGCTACATCTAGAATAAGAATATATACATATCACAACTAATTAATCGACTTTCAAAGTCAGTTCTCTTCGTCATCGCGCCTGGTGATCGTGACCCAAAAGTCTGAAGCAAAGAGAAAGACTGAAGATTGAGTTTTGATAGGTCTTTCAGCGTTCAATATAGCAAAGTCGTAGCGTTTAAGCAACTAGCATCTGTTAGCATAACTGTGTGAGGTGCATTGCATAGGCTCACCGACCTCAAAAACAGCCTTGTGAATCTCCATGAGAGCAATCGACTTTCCTAAGCACGAATATTTCCCATGTCCAAAATGTGTGTCCAACGCCGCTATCATGCCCCTTAGCCTGTCTTCATCAGCCAGTAGCCATCGCCCAGGCCGAAAAACATCAGCATCATCGCCCCAGACAAGACGTGATCGACCAACAGCGTAAAACCCCTGACCAACTTGCGTTCCGCCAGGGACGAAGAAGCCGTTGATGGTATCGCCTTCTGGAGGGACTTGCTTGAAACCGAGACCAGCTACTGGCGGCCACATGCGCAGACCTTCGCGAATGACGGCTTGAAGATATGGCAGTGTTTGCGTCTGGGCCCAGGAGATGGGACTGCTGACTGATGAGGTGACCTTTTGAATCTCGGCGACGAGGGAGCGGTAAGCATTTGGGTTTGTGATCAAGGAGAGTATGATCATTCGAAGCGCGTGTGCGGTTGTGTTAGAACCAGCGATACTGAGATTGGTCAGTTGAAGGTCGCTGGAGTGGTTTGAGGACACCTACATTGAGATGAAGGCTTGCTGGATAAGTTCTTCCTCATTCATTCCGTTGCTGATATGCATCAGCATCATATCCTTCCTCGTGGTGATCCCCTCTGCCAGCCTTTTGCGAACAAAGTGCCTCGCGAAGCTACAAAAGTCAGCTTGGGTTACCGTTAAGTGGTATGTAACTCACCCCATCAATCGCCCGAAGCCAACCTGGTCTTCTTCCCGCGGCAGCAACAGACTTAGTGGCCACCGATGAACAACCCTTCCTAGCCAGGGGTAGACGGATACCATATTCATGACCGGCAGCGAACTGGCGTTTATCTCATTGTACTGGAAGAGATCTTCGTCTTTGGTCAAGTAGCCGAATGGTTCACCAAAAGATACGTCGCCAATGACATCCAGGGCAAAGAACTGTGTCTTTTCGGCAAGGTCAAGAGGTCGTGATTCGCTTGTAGTTGAGAGGTACTTTTGGTCTATGAGCGAGATGAAGTTGAGGAGTTGACGATCTATGCCAGCCTCGAAACCGAAACCTTCATTCTCTTTGTAAGAATACTTGAGAAGCTATTAGTATCACAAGAGCGTTGGGATGGTAGAATTGACTTACACCAGGTGCCATCTTTGCTCTCATGAACTTGTGCCTAGCCTCATCTCTCTCAGAGACGACATTGTCAACACCAGGAACTATCCTGCCGCTCCTATAAAAGTCCCCTTTCGTATAAGTGCTTCGCACAGCGGACATGTTGCGCAGCACAAGGGGGTCTGTTAAGAGCACCTCATTGGGACCAATACGAACAAGAGGGCCTGTTGATTGTTAGTGATTTTGGGTAGTGTTTTGATGAGTATGTCGTACCAAATTGATCTGCTGCGTTCTTTAAATGCTCATGATAGCGACCGCTAAGAGCCCCTCGACACTGCCACCAAGAAGTCCATCCTGCGCTGGCTGGGCCAGGAATATGGCGTAGACGAGACCAGCGACGAGCAAGACGAAACAGCGGAGCGATGAGCAACACAAGGGTCACTTGCAGACAGATACCGGTTAGCGATTGATCTGTCAGAAACCCCATGGTTACAGATCAATTGACCGTGGTAAGGTAAGGTATGTTGTAGGTGAATACTGACGAGTGCGGGCAAGTCGATTAGATGATATGTGACCTGTGACTTGGCAGTCTCGATCTGCCTGGATCGATCAAGACCAAGAGCAAGGGAATTGACTTTAGACTAGATTAGTCTAAACTCCGGCCCGCGTGGATGCCATGGAGCGGCGTAGGATCAGGTGTCCCATTATTTCAGATCTTCAGATTCGTCAAACCGAAGACATTGACAGACGTTGGCGTGGACAAGGCAGGTATATAACCGAGAGTGACAGTTCTGGGCTGTCATCAGCATGTGCAAATGAGCAAGTATAAATGAATCTTCATGGTGATCGAGATTGTTTGATCGTGAAACTGAAGGAATCGGAGAATAACGAATTAGTAGAAGAACCAATCGCGGGGTTGACGGAAGTGTCCGAAGACGGGGAAGACCTTGAGGCGTTTTGCTTCGATTGTGCTAGCTCTAGGCCCAACAAGCCCGACTTTTGACTATAGAGGTATCTTCAGCAGCCAATAAATAGCCTTGGCAGAAAGGAAGACCAACAAGTCTCAATTCAGACGCTCAGAATTGGTCTGCATGAATTATATGTAAGATATGAGATTACAATGATCCTGATAAGCTTATAAGTTAATGCCATTTCCATCATTCATAAATCGTGTCAGCCAGGAGGCACCCTCCGGCAACGTCAGATCCAGGCAAACACCACCAAGATCCAACAATCCCGAAAAGTAAGCTCGTGGCGTTATTCTTTCTCTTAGATATCCACGTCTCATATGTCCTTCTTTCTTTGTCCTCCGCTGTAGAGAAGCCCACTTGACATATCACCCATTAACCACGCCCACCAATCCTTGGCCAAGTTCACTCGTCCATACCACGGGCCTTCATCAGTCACCTTTGGCATACGATCCGCAGCCTTGACAAAATAGCTGCTGGTAGCACTGACTGGGAGCTTCTGCGGCTTGCTTCTATCCTTTTCGTCGAGCACGGGTATAACACTCGTTGACCCCGTCTTCTCCATTTCCTTGATAACACTTATCAATGTCTTAGCCATAATGTCGGCGCCGGGCGTCCATGATGTTGTCACGTAGCCCATCACGAAGCCCATGTTAGGGACAGAGTCAACCATGCAGCCACGCCAGGCGTAGTGTGAGCCAACCTCGATGGGCTGCCCGTCTACTAACGGGGCTATTCCGCCGAAGAGTTGGAAGTACAACCCCGTTGCGGTAACGATTATATCGGCTTCGAGCTTGCGGCCAGATTTGAGCAAGATACCATCCTTTGTAACAGTCTCGATTGTGTCCGTCACAATTTCGCAGTTGTCCTGATGCAGGGCCTTGAAGAAGTCCTCATCTGGACACATGCACAGTCGTTGCTGAAATGGATTGTACCTGGGGTTAAAGTGCACATTGACGTCAATGTCCTTGGGCAGTGCCTTTTGCATCTCCCCCATCAAGGCCTTGCGACCCAATGCAGGGAAGTTGAGGAGGAACTGTGTGGAAAAGACCTCAAGCAACACGTCTTTCCAATACACTAACCAGTATGCTAATGAGAAGGGGAGTAGGGACTTCAAGCAAGAGTCGAGGCTAGAAGTCGTAGGTCGGGAGATGACGAAGGATGGACTGCGCTGGAGCATAGTCACCATCCCTGCCTTCTCAGCAAGTGATGGCACAATTGTGATCGCTGTGGCTCCTGATCCGATGACAATGACGCGTTTGCCAGAGTAGTCAAGGTCTTCAGGCCACCATTGAGGATGAACAACCTGCCCTCCGAAGCCCTTGAGACCAGGAATTGTCGTCGAAAAGGCCTTGTCATATGCATAATATCCCACGCAGGTGATGACGAAGTTGGCGATAAAGGCCTTTCGCTGACCGTCCGCATCAACTTCTATCTTCCAATTCTGCTCGTCTGTCCGCCATTCGCACGCCAGCATCTTATGTCGGAACCGGATCTTGTCCCTCAAGCCCGCTGCATCAACAGCTTCCTCCAGATAGTCCACGATCTCTCCCGCCTGCGCCATCTTATGTTTATGCTTCCAAGGATACCATGGCAGGCCAAAGGCTGTCATGAAAGAGTCGGATCGGAAGCCTGGGTATCGAAAGAAGCGCCATGTTCCGCCAATGGCCGATTGCGCCTCGAGGATCGTGTACGAGCGGTGGGGGAGTCTCTGGTTGAGAACGTGGGCGGTATTAATACCAGAGAGGCCAGCTCCTATAACGAGAATGTCGTGTTGCTCTGTTGAGTCTTCCATTGCTGCGAGGTTGTGCGACGACGATGTTGGAGATGCCGTGCGAGAGGTGGGAGTTGTTGAGAAGTGAAACTGGTGTTGAGAAATTGCGCTGTGAACCCCTAAGTACATGTACTGTACTTGATCTAAGGTGTCGGTCCCGCAGTTAATTGACGCCACAAAGCCATTTTACTCCCTTTGAGCCAATTGCAGTAAATAAAAGCATCTTACAGCCAGAATCGGCATCGTACGAGGAGTTTCAGGCGTATATATTCTCAATTGAGTCTGTTTTTGTCCAAGTCCCCGGTACTGGGATCCTATTGATCCAGAGTCATACAGCACTGTACTGTAACGACACCCTATACGGTAGTAGTTACAGCGGCCGGAACCAGATTAAACCAGCATGAAATATAATAATTGTTCTCTAGAGACTGGAAACGCATTCATATAATTCATTCCCAGATTCAATTGAGATCTGACAGGGCAGGGCAGAAAATAAGCATCTGACAGGCCCCATGAAACAGCCAAGCCGTTGGCTTCCCCAAACCCGGATCGACATTCTAACAGTATATGATTGGCCAGACGAAGCCATCTTCAACAGTCGTTAATGATAAGTACTTATAAAAGTCTGCCTGATGAAGACTTGCGAACGAAGCAATCGTCGAGATTTGCGTATTTCTCCGCCAATAGCCTGACTTAAGGGGGCACCTATAACTACTCATTTACAGTTCATGAATCCAATCTTCATGCCTTCAAAATCAAACCAAATGCTGTGAGGTGAGCCTATGTCTTGTAGATATCGAGCTATATTAACAGCTCCTCTCTCTCTCTTTTTTATTTATTTATTTATTTATTTTAATTTCTTTTTTGAAAACTATTTCTCATACTGATATCGATCCTTCATTATTACTCATATAAATCATCCTTAACCTCTCGTCGAGCTACTAGACATGCTCGGTGAGTGAGCAGGGCCGTATCTCGATGCCTCCTTCAGATAATCGGGTGTCCCTTGAGGCTTCATCTGACTCGATCCCCATTTTCAAATTGCTACCTTGTGGTCACAGTTGCTGCAGTAGTGAGCTGTGTGAGAGTGCCACTTCCCAGCATAAGGAACAACAGCGCCAGCTATCGTTGTGAATCCGAGGACTGTTGCAGAGACACTAGAGATTGTTAGGATCGAAAGTGCTAGGAACTACTTTGGGGAGCTTACTGTGTCATTTTCGAAGATACTTTCTTCACTCGCGTTTCTGCGCGATGCCTGCAGAACGGACAATCCACAAACTTTGGGTGATCTACAAGCTGGTCGAGTGGTGTCACATACGTTACGACCTCGTTGCTGTTCAAGGTTGGTAGTTGCGGTGACTGAGCAACGAAGCCGGGACGTTGTGGTTGAGCATAACCATCTGGGCCGTAGGGGTAGGGTTGTTGAGGCTCAGTGGCTGTGTCTCAGTCCAAGATTCAGCCAACAGCATTGCTATCTGTGACGTCGAAGGATTTGGACCATGTTGAATGGGACCGCCGATCCTCTTTTGGGGTCCATCCATCATCGTCATGACGCATGACTAACAACGCAATATCTACATAGTACAGCGGCTGTCCCACATAGTCTACCGAACAAATTCTGTTGGTTTCTTTCGAGATAGTCTCGAGTTGCATGTTCCAAAGATCAACGCTGATTCGTTGACCAAATTCCTCGGCCCAGAACCGAAGATCTCCATCTATGACAGCCCAACTCCCCACTATTGCCCCTCCTTCTCCCCTCATGAGCTCTGGAGCTCGTGTAGCTTAAGCTTAACCGACAATGACATATTCGTAAAGATACAACTTTCACCTTATTAATCGATACACAAGACAATTCATTCACCATCACCATTAACTCACAATGTCATCTGAGCAATACGTCCTCTTTGATCTCCCAAGCCGAGATCCTGTCGGTGCTTGGTCTCTCAACCCATGGAAGAGTGAGTCGAGCTGCTGCTACCCCTCATGATGCATTACTCATTGTACAATAGCTCGATTTCTCTTGAACTTCAAGGGAATTGACTACAAGACCGAATGGGTACGTCAAGAATCCCGTAACAGCCGCTTCTTTTATTGATCAATGACCAGCTCGAGTACCCCGACATCAAGCCTACCCTTGAGCCTCAGTAAGTCGTCAATGCCACACTCATAACAACTCAACTAACACTCTTCAGTGTCTCTGCCAACCCATCCACTGGAACATGGACCATTCCAACCATCAAGTTCCCCGATGGAGAATACATCATGGACTCCAACAACATCCTCGAGCGCGTCGAGAAGGACCACCCTGAGCCCTCGGTCCACAAGGACTCACCCGTCCTCGCCAAGCTCTTCTCCATCATGCCAAATATCATGAGCGCCCTTCGGCCCGTCTACTTCTACACCGTTCCCAACAACATCCTCAGCGAAAAGAGCATCCCATACTGGCACGAGACACGATCCAAGATGGCCGGCCAGCCTATTGAGGAGCTTCACAAGGAGAAGGGCGGCCAGCAGGCTTGGGATAACGCGAAGGCACATATCCAAGAGGTCGAGGCTCTGTTGAAGGAGAACTCTGAGGGGCCTTTCTTCTTGGGAAAGACCCCTAGCTATGCTGACTTCGTCTGGGGTGGCTTCTTGATCTTCATGCAGCGTAACAACATCATTGACGAAGTGTACAAGATCAGTGGTGATAGCCAGCTTCACAAGGACCTTCTTGAGGCTACCGCTCCCTGGCACAAGCGAAATGACCACTAAGCCATACATTATCGAAGTTATAGGAACACGTGTTGACGAGATAAACAAGATACAGCCTAGAGAAAGAAAAAGACACAAAATATACAACCCCAAATTAAACAATTCTCATCCAAGACTAGTTCCACCATCCTCATCATCAAAGTCCGACTCCTCCAAACTATTACTTGGCGAGTCCAGACTGAGCCCCGTAGCAAAACCCTCGCCTAGTTCATCGACATCGGGCAGGTCACCAACACTCAACTCCGTCTGAACATCCGTATACCGCACCGACATGAGAGGATGGGTGCTCGAGTCATGCCTTTTACCCTCCGAGTTCCTCTTCACCAAGATCCCGAAAGCGTCCTGCCGAATCTTCTCTATCATCGAGTTGAAGATGCTCTGTCGTCGCGCTTGACCGAACGTCCCGTCAGATTCGTGAAGATCTGGAAACCGCCAGTTGATGTAAAGATTACCATGGCCTGCTCGAGTGCGGATACCGTTGTGTTGACCTGCAGTGCCGAAGTAGTAGCGGCAAAGCTGGCAAGCCGGTTTACTGCTCCCAATGTAGCTCCAGTCATTGAAGAACGTGACCCCTGGGTGATGTTCCTGGGCCATTTCTCGGTTGAGGGCCATTGTCCACTCGAGAACCAATATTTCGCAGTGCACAATTGGCTTAAAAGTATGTTTGGTGCACTGAGTTTGTATACGGTCATCCAAGTCGAACATCCTCTGCAGGTTCTGTGCAAGATCGCAATATCGCTGTCGTGAAGCTTCATTGCTGCACATACGCCCAATGATGTTGGAAGCTTTCTCACTCTTCTTACCAAGGGGGTTGGGATCTGCCTGACTGGAGCTTACTGAAACAACTTCGAATTCCTGGAAAATATCTGGCCATTCTTGCTCTGCTGCGATGAGATCTTGGACAGTTTTCTTGTAGCTCTGAAGACGCGATACGCTGTGTCGTAACTCCGACCAGCACACAAAGCTCCGGCCTTCGCTGAAGCGACCATTGGTGGCCCGTATGTCGATGTAACTCCTAACTTCACGGGTAAGAAACGTCTCGAGGGCATGTTGGATCGTGTTGTAAGTTTCAAAGTCTGGTTATTGATTAGTTCATGTGTCGTAATACACGACACTCGTGAGTCTTACACTCGTTGTCGCCCATGTTCTTGAATGTTGTATCCTCAATAGATCCATCAAGAGCCCTCAAACCCTCCTCAACCGAGATGTCTATCTATTGTTAGCTTTTACTTTGAACCCTGGTATAAGGCAGTCCAACTTACCTGCTGTGTCTGTATGTAGCTGGCAGTACTCCAAGCATTCCACAATGTTCTTCGCCTTCAGTGCGTTAAGATAGCAGTTGATCCTTGAAGAGTTGAATGAGAGAATCTTCTTCAAAATCTCACTCTCGACAGTTTTCTTCCTCTCCAGAGGAAATGTGTGGAAGTCACATAGACTTGTTAGAACTGTTGTTAGGAGATCTCGTGTATCGCCAAGGTCTCTGTCGGATATCTGGTTGCAAGCAAAGACGTATTTGTACTTTTCTTCTTCGTCGAGTACGGCGATTGAAGTGACGGTCTTACCGCCCTTTGTGCTATCGCAGATACTCGCGAGCTTATGGAGAAAGTGATGGTATCGCTCTTCTTCGGTCCTTGGCCGTTCTGGGGCCTCAACAGGACGAAGAGCGCCTTGTTCGTGGGTGATTTCAGTAAGAGCCTTGTACAGGACGATAGGTTCATAGAGACGGCGTTTCTGCCTGGACTTTAGCGAGATTATGTCGTCTGTTAACCGTTAGTTGTTGTAAATCTCATTGATGAAGGGCCAGCTTACCAGTAGTCATGATTGCCTTTGCTATCCTGGGCCTTGTTTGTGCAATAAGCAGGAGTGTATGTCCGACAAGAGCAGTTTGCATCTACCAAAGTCAGTCATTAAGAAAAGATCCTGCTCTTATATGGCTTCTGACCATCCAAGAGGCCTGTAAGCTTTCCAGCTTCTCTGACTTTTTACACTCTTTAAGACCACAGTATCTGCCTTGCCCAAGCCTCATGTCGGAGGCCGGCCAGTTTGGGAGGCCCATCAGTCAATCACATCGCATCATGCGGGGTGACCAACATGTGCATTTCTCTTCAGCCGGCCTCCAACATTCTTGATCGCCTTATCTGACATTTATCTGCCTTGGATCTTCCAACCAAAGCGATAAATCTCACCGAATTTGGCCTGTATTTGGGTCGCAAATGCTGGGCAAGGCAGAGCCGTGATATCGCGACTTGTCTCATATCTTCGCTTCGCCATTGAGTATTCCGCCTTTCGGGATCTGATGTTTTCTATCTTGTTCTCAGCCTTCCTCTTGTCCATGTATTGATAGAGTCACCTCTATCAAACATCGCAAAGATGAGAATGTGCTGTCGGCCCCCGGCCGGCCTCCAAAGAGGCTCTTTCAATGAGTATAAATTTACCTTCAATATCCTCTCAAGAGCTAATATCAACGCTTTCAGATCCATTCAGTGATACCCGCCATCTTTTCAGCCCTTCGACAAGTCATGCTCTAAGAGTTAACATATCCTAGACATGTCTCGACGAAGCGACCGTTCTCACAGACACAGTCGTTCCAGCAGATCTCACCAATCTCAACAGGACGACATTCCCATTGACCCCAATCTGATTTCTGAAACCTCATACCCTGGATACACTGATACCCAGGGCTTTGCCTCGTACAGCCAGGCTGGTCCAAGTCAGAGCCAGTAGAGCGGTGACTCACAAGTCTCTGACTTCAACTCAGGTGTATACGCAACAGCCTCGAGTGCCCCAGAGACTCAGGATCCAAGCATGCTGTATTACATGACGCAGCAGCCTGCAACTGTCAACCCCAATGAGGTTTTACTCAGTTCAGGGTCTGGTTATGCAACCCAGAATCACCCCAGCTCCTATCCAACTGCCGAGCCTAGTATGTTACATCCATCTCTAGTTGAAATAGAAACAAGCTAACGACATCTCAGCTCCACCAGAGGCTTCATCGTCGTCTACAGCCCAGGGCACCACTCCGCACTACTGTTCAGAATGTGACCGCTTCTTCGGCGGCAACAGAGACTTGAAGTAAGTTTACAAACATGAAACAAAGAATGTTTTGACTAATACGACGCAGCAAACACATGAAAACCCACAACAAGCCTGTCAAATGCAAAGCCGATCCCAACTGCAACGTCACCAAGGCAGAGCAGCGGGACATGGATCGCCACTACCGAACCTCTCACAGAACCTACGCGGCGAGCAAGGGTATCCTCACCGAGGAGAGGATCTGCGGATTCGAGGAGTGTACTTCGAAGTTTACGAGGGAGGACAATCTGCTCAAGCATTGGAAGAAGTTTCACAACTACAAACAGTAACGGAACAGCCGGTGTTCTCCTTTCTTTTACTAGCATATGCGGTTTTTTCCCTTTGTTTGCCATCTGTCTCCTGATTTCAGATGCTTTAGCCAGCCTACCCTGCCATGCAACCGGAGCGGGCAAAGACGGGTGATCGCTCGAGAAGCGAGTACGGGACCACGTACACACCAAATTATTCACTCGTTATTTGGTATAGTTGTGGTTACATAGATGGAGTAGCATGCTTTAGCATGTTTGTTTATTCAGGTAGAACAATGAAATTCTGTTGATTTCTCTTTTCGCTTTCTAGACACCTCCCAATCCCATTCCAAATCTTGCACTTTTCCTTCCCGTCGTTTCGTTCAGATAAGCCCAGTGTGTCGTCGAAACCCCTTAATCCTGTAGTGTAGAAGTGGAACATGAACATGTTATTATGATTTGACAGAGAAAGTTTGTCATGAAAGGGAATCTTATAACAAGAGATACAACAATAAAGAATAAGATATACGCCGAAACCGTAACGCCTCATCACTTCCCGTAATCTAGCCCAAGCCCCGTAAATAGTTTTATGTTTTTGTTCGTTCAGCTCAGATGTGGTCCAGACTCATGAGAAGGGGCAAGTAGCACCATCCGTAGAGATGGCTCCGGAACTAGGGCATCTGGCCTCATTGCTGTTGATAGAATTTGCCTTTGACGCAGAGCGGATGCTCAGGTTATCGACCTTGAACTCCATGTCACCAGTGCTGAAGAGCTCAAAGTGCATGCGAGGGGCATCGACCTTTTGAGCCTTGAGATACTCAGCCATCTCGAGCATGAACTGCTCAGGGCCGCAGATGTAGTACTCGGTAGAGCTGTTGCAAAGGTAGAGGTCTTCCTTGTCGACCTTGGCAAGATCCATGCGGAAGTCGTGGTCGTAGGTGATACCGTAGACGTCGGACTCGGCGAGATGGGTCTTGAAGATGTTGGTGCGGAAGCTGGGGCGGTTGCGGGCGATGCGTCGGACTTGGTCGTAAAAGGGGACGGAGCGGCGAGAGCCGTGGATCCAGGAGACAGGACGGTGAGGCTGGCGCTCGGAGACGGTGTTCAGGATGGACATCATGGGAGTGACACCGACACCGGCGGAGATGAGAACGATAGGAACGTTGGAAGTGTTGGACATGTCGAGGTAGAACTCGCCAGCGGGGTGGGTCAACTCAACGATATCGCCCTCGTCCTTCATGTCAATAAGGAGGTTGGAGACAACACCGGGGTTGAGGGCATCGCCGGCGAGATATCGACCGCTGCGGGTCATGTGAAGTCCTTCGTCTCGCTTGACGGTGACGCGGTAGTAGTCAGGTCGAGGCGCCTCGCTCAGGGAGTATTGACGAGACTGGACGTAGCCCTTGTCGGCAATGAGCACCTGAACAGAGACATACTGGCCAGGCTGGAAAGGAGGAAGACGCTTGCCGTCGACAGGAACGAGGTAGAAGGAGTAGATGTCATCAGACTCCTCAACCTTCTTCTCGATGCGGAACTTACGGTAGCCCTGCCACTTGCCAAAGTCACGATAGAGCTGAGCCTCACGACCGATGAGCATCTTGGCAAGCATCCAGTAGGCCTTCTGCCAAGCCTCTCTGACCTGTGGTGTCATGGCAGGACCGAGGACTTCGGCAAAGGCAGCGATGAGATACTTCTCAACGACGCCATAATGCTCTGGCTTGATGCCCAGGGAGCAGTGCTTGTGGCACATGCGTTCCATCTTGGGTATGAGCTCTGTGATGTGGTTGATGTTGTTGGCGTAGCTGAGGATGACGGCGGTGAGGGCACGAGGCTGGCGACCGTTGGCCTGGTTTACGGTGTTGAAGTAGTCGTTGAGCTCGGGGTGATCACGGAGCATGTTGCGGTAGAAGATGGTGGTGATGCGCTCTCCGTGGTCGGTCAGGGCGGGGATGGTGCCCCGGATGAGCCTGGTTTGTTGATATGACAGAGCCATTGTGAGAGTCTGAGGTACTACAATTGAAGTAGTAGTAGTAGTAGTAGCAAAGACACCTCTAAGAAGGCTGAGGTTGAGTATGGAATAGACAGAGTCTTGAGAAATGTCGACAATGCTTCTTGTAACTGCTGTATGTGTCGAGATTGGTAGAGTAGCAGATGAGTAAAGGAATGAGATGTTGTAATGAAGCAGAGTTCGTCAGTCGAGAGGTGAATCTGAGAGGGGAGTCGTCCCCAGATATTATATCCTCCTCCTCCTCATGGCCATGACATACACAGCAAGGGCATGGCATGGTATGGCATGGATATTGAGATATCACACGCCCCCCGTTGAATTAGAGTGGACGGACGGGGTGATACACCCACAAACAGAGATTGTAGCCATGGCTATACAGTTCAGCCCCTGTATTTTTATTAGCGCGTGACAGCCCTACACTAAGAGCCAGGGTAATCTATAAAAGTCTCTAAAATAGCTATATTTTTTCTTTAAAATGTATAAAAAAACAATAAAATAAAATAAAAGTAATATCTAATTATTATTTTGAAGTTAAAATAGGAAAATAGAAAGATACTTTAGTTAAGATATTAAGGATCCCTGTAAGCAAGTACCCCGCTAACGAAAAAACAGGGGTTGGAGTGTAGGCAGAGAAAAAGAAAAGAAAGAAAACTCGAGCTTCTCCACAAGCCGTCTATTCCTCGTGGTAGGCCTAGCAGTCAGTACCTTACCCCCAGGCGATAGAGGGTGTGTCTAAGTGAGGGCGAAAAGTAAAAGCGAAGTGGATGGATGTTGGGAAATCCAAGCTCAGGAAGTCGTACGATAGAACAGCTGGGACCCATTGTTAGTTCCCTTTAGGTGGGTGGAGGTTTTTCTGTTAGTGGGGTTGGGCCCTGTACCTAAGCTCCAGGCTCTCCTTGCTTTTGGGAGTGGGCCGGCGGCTTCCACTGAAGGGTAGGTACCTACAGTGAGAATGAATCTTTTAGGGAAGTCTTGGCTATAAATTATGGTCCGAGGACAGAAACAGGTGAGAAACGAGGCTGATCTAGATTCTAGATTCGGTAACCAAATCACAAGGAAACTCTCTTTCTCGTCAACTTTGACTTGACTGACAGCTTGAGGCTTGACGGATATGGCGTGTGGCAAAGGCAATTAATTATCAGTTAGTTTCCAAGGCAAGGTACTCAAGTCAGAGCACAAGCCACACAAGGCCAGCTTGACTCAAGTTTCACCTCTAATAAAACAACATAAAGAACGTCCATCACTAACTAACTTAGTTCCCTTCCAGTAGCTCTTGATCTCGAAACTCTGTGGAGATCTACAGCTGAGTTACAGAAGCTAGGCAAGTATATCATCGACGGGGATATCTGCCGTCCATACAGTCCCTAATCCCTAGAAGTCTCAAGCCATGCGGTAGCCACGCGAGACAACAACATGAATGCAACTCAACGCATGGCAACCACGTGTTTGAGGAATGGAACGTCAGATGCGACCAACCGGAAGCGAGGGTCCAGAACTTGGAGGCGCTATTCTAGACAACTGCTTTGTAATACGGCAAATCACAAGAGACGAAAAGCAAACATTGTTCAGGCAAACAAACGATATGTAACTTATCGGCTTTCACAGCCCGTCTTAGACTCTCAAGACGTTGCAGGTTTATGAGTGACACTCAGAAACGACAGGCCATGTACGAAAGGCGAAATATACAGCGAGTATTGAACTCCAAGGACGAGAAGTTCCGAGATAGGACGAGTCTTTAAACGCTTCTGCATAACTAGCCAGTCTAAGAGCAATAAACCTCATCCAAACTGTTACTCTCGGGAATAGCATGGCCTCACCTCAACACCAAAAGGACCCTTGCACCCCCAAACTCCCTGTCTACCACATTCCCCCGTAGCGTCCTGTCGGCACTAGTTTCGAGGTTACAGTACCTCACCCCAAGTTCGGGTTCGGTACCTGGGCTCGGGTCTTGACAGCCACCGTAAACTTCTGTGTCTGGCCGTGGCGCGACAATAGAGAGCCATTGGGTGTGGCAGGTGGTTTGATTTGTATCATCACCGGCCGGCAGAGGATTGAGCTGAACCCCAACAACGACAAACCAAGAAAGCTGACTGTTGGCTGATTATAAGACAGCTTCAGTTAACGAATCAAGGGTATCTCATTCACAGGTTGTGTAATCTCAACTCTCCCCACGCGAAGATGCTAGGTCTAGGTCAGATATCTCCCATTGACAAGAGTCCACTTCTCACGCGACCGTTAAGGTCTGCGTCATGGGAATCCTTTCCAAACCTTGAGAATTTGAGATTGCCATAGTTGCTGTGACTGCAGACCGAGGTTGTATTGCAGCTGAAACCCGAGTGTACGTAGTAAAGCTTGTGAGTAGAGGGATCGTCAGCGTTTTGGCCGGAAGCGGCGTGTCAATTGTGCCACCATGATAGGCAATGGAATTCGGAGTTGAGATTGTGTGTTGGTTCGACCGAGGTACAGAACTAGAAATTGATCAGTGAATGCTTCCAGAAGACATTCGGAATTGTTCGATTACAGAACTTATCTCGTGTGCTGTGCCTGTGCCTGACATGAGAAGAACCCGCGGAACCATGCGAATAAGGGCAGAGTTAGGCCTGCGTAGCTGTAGCCTGTAGGTACTACGCAACAGCCTAACTTAAGAAACAGTCCGGTCAATGCCGTCCGTCTGCTTCTCCATATTCGTTTCCGAAGACGTCAGAGAGACGGAGACAGAACAAAGGAGACCCCGAGTATTCCGAATGGTCTGTGATTCCGATCTCATCAATGCAGAATGCATCTACCAAGTCAGAGCTTCGTAAGTAACATACATTGGGGGGCAAAAGTATGAATACCGGGCGTGTATTATTTATTTAACGCTAGCCATATTTAGTAACTAATATGTACCAAATACTCTTTATAGCTATCTTTTATACTAATTAGCTAAGATAAGTCTCTAACTAGGAATAGAAATAAAGACATCCGTTTTAGGCTTAAGGAGGCGTGTGTAAGTATATCAAAGGGTATTCATACTTTTTGCCCCCTACTGTAAAACACCTTCAGCCCGTAAGCTTTGGCTCCTCATAAAGATCCGCACCGACCACTCCTAGCTCCCGCCGCCTTTCAAACGTTGTCGATTCTCTCCGTAATAACTAACTTATTCTTACGTCCGGGCTCAAATTAGCTGCTCTGTGCTCTTCTGAACTCCATAGACTAGTCCTGAGTCTCATCTGTTTGACAGCTTCTCCGTAGACATCGGCCAAAGCCGGAGACGGACGGGACGTCGGACTGTCTTCCACCCGCATTCTTTGGTCTCTTCTTTACTCAACAGCCGTTATTTCCCTTATTCTCGTTCTTTCTAAGGGGAAGCTTGTCCTTTCTCCGGTTGCTTTTGCTTTTTAGTCGACTCAGGGTCCAGAGAAAAAAAGGTGATTTTGAGAAAGTCTGGACTAGCGGCCCCAGTCCAAGTCAACGGTATAATTGGTTCACTTACAGCAGCTCTGCCCTGCCCTGCCCTGGCTAACAGTACTGAATTACAGTGACGCATCCAATGCATTCACAGAAGAATAATAATAATGAAAGAAGCAATTCAGTTGGTTTTATTAAAAGGATAGGAATCAGAATGATATATCACAAATTATAGAATATGTATGTCCCAATTTCTTACCATCCATCACAATCACACATAGCATCTGCATACCCCTAATCATAACCAACTGCACAGCATCTCGACCAACCACGCAAATCTGATATGCTACGTGTACCTGCATCACGAGAGCACCCAAGATTCCCGATATCCATAGCCAAGAACCGTTCCTCGATGATCTAGATTAGTATTGGGTAGGTCCAACTGGATAAAGGATGAACCACCCATTGCATCTCGAGCTCGCTAATATCAGCTAACGAGATGAGAACAAAATGACGGATACTCTTCCGCCTTAGCGGAATACCATAGAGATTCATGAGGCCTCAATCAGAATCTCCAGTTCCGAGCCAATAGACACTATCGTATTCTTAAAAATTCGGCAAGACCGGCCAGATCTGCTAATAGAAAAAGAGATGAAAAATCTTTCAACGGTCGAATCTCTTATTGCCAGTTTCTAGTCTATGCTTGGCGAGCGGTGTGCTTGGTCCAGTTCATAAACGGTGGCTTCTCATCCACTAAGACTCATACATTATAAATATGTTAGAGACAGTAGATCTACCATGTAACCTAGCCTACCCCGTGTCCATGTTCATGTTGGTGACGATGAATGTGGAAAAGACGAGAGACGATCCCCAACGCCCAAGGGCACTCACTCACTGAAACTCGCTCGGCACACGGCGGATCCTCTCTCTCAGCCTTGGATAGATCAACACCTGCGTCTGCCAGTTATTGCCTAGGTATGGGGTATATACCGTACGACGGCACCGCCCGGGGTTTAGCTGAGAGGCTATCATACCCTTGTAAGTGACAAACCCCTGCTGCCACAAACTTTTTCCAACGAGCACGAGAGCCTCCTCGTGTGAAGACGAACGTCAGTCCTTCAGCTAGAGAGTGCTCAAACCGGAATAGAATAGAGAAATGTCAACGTTGAATTGAGTCCTTCTGGTCATATCATATCATGGCAATTTCATCATTTCCAGAGGCAGCACCTTTTTTCTTCTTCTTTCTTTTTCTTACCGTAACATCGAGACAGTTTGATACCAGCCATCTCGACATTGTTTTTACGATAACTTATATCACAAGCTAGAAAAAAAAATAGAAGAAAAAAAAACTCTCGCTTCTCCAAAGATGATCGTTGCTCGCACATTTGCACAGTTGCACTCGCGTATTCTCTTCCAAGCATCCTAGTGATTCAGCATCTACACTCACGAATTCCTCCGAGATGGCCCTGGTCTTTGCTCTCGGGCCTCTGGCGTCCTCCAACCTTAGATCCAACAGATGAACAGGGCATCTGTGAATCGACAATCCTGCAAAAATTGGAGAGGGACGACTCTCGTCATAGCCCCTCTAATAAGATACTCGCATACATACTCGCATACATATGAACACATAGGCCCAGACATGCATCATACAGATATGGATCTCGCCGTCGGCCGAATACAATATGCACGAAAGAGACTCTTCCCCACAAACCTCGTCTGTTTCCATATTCTGCAGCTTCTCCATCATCAAATAGAAGGCTACCAATATCATATCCCCTCAGCCTCTCTCTTTTCTTATTTGCTATATCCAAGCGAGCTATGCAGCCACATCAGTTCATAGCCGCACCAAAGGAAGAACACCAACACAACGAGACAACAGCAGAGACACCAAAGCTAGTCGCGGGCCGTCGTGTTCGGTTCGTCAGTTATCATAATCAGTTTGCAGCCGAGACACATCCGTTTCTGTTATCGTACATCAATGGCTTTTTAATAGTGGGATGCTCATCTTGTTTGTGTGCGACACTAATGAAAAGGAAATCTCGTCATTATACAGGCGCCACGCATGGGATAAAATCTTTTCGTCAATGCTCGCAAGGTACGTAATTGGTAGTAGAAATAAGCTCTTGGCGTTGGGAGCTTTGTAATGACTCTAGCTTGAACCGCTCACTAGTACATCCTCGCTATTCTCTTGAGCTTCATGTACTTCCAGCAGCATAACTCGACAACTCAGTAAAGTGTTTTATTGTTTCAATATGTCAAAGTTCAACGCCTGTCTTGGGGCGTTATCATGAAACTGAAAACCTCCGCAAAATGTCTTAGCATGGCAGATCATAGAAACTCGAAACTGATCCCATCCCAGGTTCACCTTGTTTCTCTCTGTCTCTGTCTCCGTCCGTGGACATGAATATTTGTTTCTTTTTCTCAATGTCTCGGACTCGACCCGTTTTCTTTGTCCTCAAGCCGAGCCGTTAGCTTTCTTCACCATGTCTCATTAGCTCGAGAGTCAACTTGCTTTTTCCACACTCGGCTCCAACACTTCCCGTTCTGACCTTTTTCTCCGCCAAATTTAGCTCTCACTTTGCTTATTGTGAAAACTCAACCTCCTTTCTTTGTAACCGTCAAGCGTGGTAGACACGTTTCTTTCTCTTCCCGTTCCGTTCACTTCTCGCCTTGTTCCTGCATTACCTCGTGTTCTCCACGTGTAGTGTCTCCACGCTTCTCAGCTGTTTGTTCAGTTGCTGTACACCCTCTTCTTTTCAGCTTTGCTCGGTCCTCTTGGTAGAGGTTGTTGGTGGGATTCGTTACTCTATTCGAGCCGGTGTGGCGTTCGCGTCGGACGCCGGAGAGGCTTCGCTGTCGTGAGAAAACAAGGAATCGGGAGTTGAACACGGATAATCGCAGTATACGCATGCAATACTACACCAAGTTCCCTTAAGTCGTTCAAAAATGGCATCAACCCCCAGCCATGTGTCGTTAGTTGAAACAGCGAGGCCAGCAACAAGATACCCTATCTCATTTGATCATTCCTAACACACCATCTCACATCACATATGATATTCCAAAAAAGATGTATCAGTTTGCTTCAAAAGTTTCATTTCTCATTAGCAACCAGCAAATGATCCTGGTACTCCGTATTAATTCGTACACGTCAAGTAATCTGCCAACTCAAAATCACACACGCTCCAGATCCCTTCCCTGTCCCATGAGATTCTGGATAGGGGATTCCATGTCTGAAAAAGAAAATTTTCCCTATTGTAACCCATCACCGTCGCCATCATCTCCTTCGCTTCGCTTACCTACCCACCCGGATAACGCCAGCAGCGATCAGCTTCTGGATCTTGGACCGCACACCAGGGTTTCTCATATGCTCCTGAAGAGCAGCGGGATCCGACTGGGCCTGCTGGAGGATCGATTGCATCACGGGGTCTTGCATGAGTCCCATGATCTAAACATGTCAGTAAAACGTTTCAGCCATTGAATAACGGTGGGTAATCTTACCTCGGGGTCCTTCATCAGACGCTCTCGGGTCTGCTCTTCCGTCTCGTTATCACGGGCAGAGTACATAGCCGAGAGAGCCTTCTGCTGCTGTTGCTCGATCTCGCGGGCGTTAGCACCGTTGTGGTGCTCCTGGTCAACGCGTTGAGCCTCAGTGCAGGCGTCCACACATTCCGAGTACTTGCGCATGCCGAAGTAGGCCTGAGCCTTGCGGATGTAAGCTCGGATGAAGGTAGGGTCCTTCTTGATGGCCGTGTCACAGTCCTCGAGAGCACTGGGGAACTCGAAGAGCTTGACAAAGGCAGCGGCTCGGTTGCTGTAACCACGAGGGTCATCGGGAGCTCGCTTGGTCATCTCTGTGTAGGCAGCAACGGCACCAGGGAAGTCCATTTCCTTGAACTTCTTGTTACCCTCCTCACGAGCCTCCTCAGCCTTGGCAGGGTCGATGTAGGCCTTCTTGCCAGCCTCAGTCTTGGCACGCTCAGCAGAGCGGAGCTTGTTGAGGACATCAGGCGTTCGGTGCTCGGTAAGGGACCTGTTGTAGTTCTCGACAGCCTTCTCAAAGTCTCCCTTGCGCTCATAAGATGTACCGATACGGGCGTAACTCTTAGCAATGAGCTTGAAGTCAGCGTAGATCTCACGTCCCTCCTCAACAGCCTTGGTGCAGGCCTCGATGGCCTTGTCGTAGTCACCCTTCTCGAAATAAGCAGCTCCCAAGTTGTTTAGGTAAGTGATATCCTTGAAGGTCTCCCAGGCCTTGGTGTAGTGTGCAATAGCCTCGTCAAAGTTGCGCTTCTTGTAGTTCTCGGTGCCCAGGGCCTTCTCCTTGTCGGCCTCTTCCTTCTTTTTCTTCTTCTCGAGAGCCTCCTCGTCCACCTCGGGCTCGGGTTCAGGCGAAGGGGCCTTCTTGGGCTCGGGCTGCTTGGGGGCCGGTGGGGCATCGGGCATGGGAGAGTCCTGAGATTCAGCGTTGGGGTCGACTTCGCGCTCGCGCATCTCCAGGTCGACACCCATCAACACACCCATGACTGTCAACAGACGGGGATCGCTGAAGATCTCGGAAGCATTTGAAGGGTTGCTCTTGATCGATTGGAGCTTGGCCACGAATGAGGGGTCGGCAAGGAAACCGCTGGTCTTGGGGTTTGAGGCGAGCTTCTGAATCAACTGAGGGTCGTTGAACATTTGGCCGAGGCCACCGCTGGGATCTTGGGGTCCTCCTGTAGAAGTGTCAGTTGCCATAATTTGTGTGGTTTGTAGATGTGTTGCTTACCAACTTCGGCCTCCATGGCCTTCTTGACTGAAGTCAACCCACTCTTGAGCTGGGCGTTGTTGGCATCGAGCTTCAATCCCTCCTCATACGCATCATTGGCACCCAGAAGGTCGCCCTGTCCGTGCAAAGCAGCACCCTTACGTCCCCAGCCCTTGGCCCAGTCAGGCTTGATCTCGGTGGTCTTCTCAGCATCCTTCAGAGCATTTTCCCAATCCTTCTTTGAAGCATAGGCAGCAGATCGGTTGCTGTATAGAATGTGGTTATCGGGTTGAATGGCGATAGCCTCGGTGAACTTTGCGCTGTGTCATAGTTAGCAACCCCGATGTTCCGTTGTGCTATTGTTACTGGTGATAACCTACACAGCCTCGTCGAAGTTCTTCTCGGCAATGGCCTTGTTACCTAGAGCCTTGAGCTCGTCCGCGGAAGCCATTTCGTGTGTGAATTAGCAGAATCTGAGGATTATAGCTATTAAACAACAGTTCTGGTCTGAATATTGAGTCTGTGGTATCAAAGAGTCAAAGTTACTAGACGATGAAATATGAGAGAGTCGCCCCAGGCGATCTTTGGTGGGGAAGAAGAGGGCCATGGATGCCTTCTAGCTCATTCGATGCAAGTCTATGCAGGGAGCTTCCCATTGGGTGGAGCTCCAACTGCCCCGCCCGGAACCTGCTAGGACCCTTGTGATGACCTCCAAGTTCCAGGGTAGGCAATTTATTAAACAAACAAGGAATATGATATCTAGAAGATTCGCCTGATCATGAGATCTTTGCATACTTATATAGTAGTAAGTGAGTTTGTTAACTTGTTTTGACACGAAAGATAGAGCTGAGAATGCTATATGGTTCTGCACTAAAACAATATATCAAGTTTGTTAGACAGTCTTCTTTATTCGACGCTCATATCTCGACGTCAATCACCGTGTGTATTTGTTAACTCAGAAGACCTATCTTATTTATCATGGATTTCACTCAACTGACCACAATATCTAAACCAGACGGATGCAATCTGGAGGGTAACCCAATATAAACGCCAAACTTGCAGGACCTAAAAGAAAAGGATAGGCAAAAGATCAAAAACATGCAGACCACAATTGGTAGCAACAACCTCGACTGTCTGGAGCCCCTACGGACTCCATGGTGATACACCAAGAAGCCTCAGCGCATTCTCAAACACCTGTCTTGCGTTCTCATAGAGAGCAAACCTCGCCTCACTGGCTGTATCAAGACCAGACCAGTCCTTCTCGTCGTCGTCGTCAAGCGTGGCTGTCAGTTGATCAGCAATTCGTAGCAAGTATACAACAATAAACGATGGCTCAAGGGTTCTGAAGGAACCATGTGCCGCATCAGGATACTGCAATAGGATCCGCAGAAGCTCAGCATAGTCCTCCTCTTCCAACGAAGCATAGTCAAGCGTCGTGTAATCGAAGCTGCTTGGACCAGATTGTAGCTTTTCCAATAGCTTGGCGTAGCAGTTTTGGATGGCCGCCCCTGTCTCTCCTTCAAGAGACCCTGCCTTCTTGGGATCGACTGCATACGTCGTATTTCTCTTGTGGTAATGGTCTTGGATAAAAAGACCTGCGAGACCAAGTTGATTCACCGAGTTTTCCGACCTGTCCACATGGAACGATTCCTCCTCTTCGTCGCCGAGACCAGCACGCACCATCGAGCGGCACCCATCGATGTAGTCACTCAGTAACTCTGCCCCCTTCAGCTCCTCTGGAAGCCCGTTTATCTTGGCAAAGGGCACATGCTGAATGCGCTCGGCGAGATCTTGTCTGCCCATGAGCTCAAGAGTCTTGGTAACTCGATGAAAGTGCATTTCTTGTTCCATCGCAACGACATAGATCATCTTGTCGAATTTGTGCTTCTTGTATCGATCAAAAACTGCAGCAAGATCGCGTAGTAAGTAGGAAGTCGTCCCATTCCGGTATCTTAATACTGCAAGTGAGAGCCCTTTTGCGTCGTGCTTCGAAAAGTCGATCTTCCACGAGTCTTCGTGCTCTTCGTATATGCCCTTGTCCTTCAAGATCTGCTCGACTTCATTGATTGACTCAGCAGTAACCTGCGATTCGCCAGAATACTCATCGAATGTTACACCGAGTTGTGCGTAGGAGTCTGTGTAGTCCCTGACAGTTGCATCGCGGAATCGTTGCCATACTGCAATAGCTTCTGGCTCCCTATCCTCCATCTTCTTGAAGAAGATGTCGCGTTCAGCATACAGACCCCGTGATTCAATCTCGGTTACGTCTTGTTTATTCGCTTTGGCGGCCTTGCATTCTTCCAACTCTGGCCTGAATAGATCCTGAATCTTGTGGTTGACTTCAAGGAGGTGACGGAGTGGCTGTTTCGCAAACTCGTCTTCAGAACCGAATCTCTGCCAACCTGCAGCGAGAAGACCGATTTGTTTTCCCCAGTCGCCTAAGTAATTCATTTTGACAACGTCCCACCCCATATTAGAGTGAATATTTGCGATGTACGTGCCTATCAGCGTACTTCGCAAGTGTGAGACTTGAAACTCGCTCGCCATGTTGGGAGATGAGAACTCCACGAGAAGCTTCTTTTTCGGACCATCGGATATGGATGGATCCACGAGACCAAGTGACTTATCGTACCCGTATGATGTTGACCTATCGCTGATATATGATAGTAAAAGCCGGGACAGTGTATTGGGTGAGAAGTAGACCTGCAAGCGGATGCCATCCAAAAGGGGACATCCAAAGGGCGGCGTTCTTGGTAGCTTTCGGGTCGTGTCAGTAACACGGGCTATGCATATATCAAATATTAAATGTTCTGACCTTTTGCAGGAGATCTTTTGCCAGCTCTTCGGCCTTGACGTCCTTGAGTCTAAGTTTCGGGGCCACAATTACAAGATCGCCCATGCCAGTGATGTTGGATGTCTGGATAGCATCATAGGCAACCAATCGATCGCAGTTGACAAGCTTCTGAAGGGTGTCGGCGAGGTAGACTCGGAAGATGTCCTGCGGGTTGTGCACTATGTCTGCACCGGGGTACTTTGGGATCGGGGTATCCAGACCTGCCTTTCCAAGCAGGTTCTCGATGCCACTTACAGAGCAGGTTGTCGCTGCCATAGCCACGATGGTAGTAATGGTGTTGAAGTGTGAAAGTTGAATCAGAGGTCAGAGTTCTGGTTGCCTCGTAGTAGCAGCCAGGCGAGTGCTGAAAGGCAGACTTGCTCGATTAGTATCATTTGAAGTGGGAGGGCAGAAGCAGTCGGGTATCAATGCCTTTCTTCCAAGAGCCTCATTTTTGTAATTGGTGATATAATTTGCTGAAGACTCTTTCCATGCCGCTTTTGGTGTTGCCCAACCTTCAAGCTGCGTGATGCGTTGGCAGTCACGCACAACACCAATGATTCGTCGCAAAATAAGGCTGCCACAAAGTATTGGTTAGCAACGTCCCAGCTGGAAGGGTGATGCCGATAAATATTCCACCCCGATGCGATAGAGGATGCAATGAATATGCATGCTTATTGTTTTTTACCGTAAGGTTAACAACGAGAGACGTGCCACATTTCAAAACATGATGATCTTGCCCAAGACCCCGGGATCTCGGTCTCGGTCAGGGTGATATTCGTTGCATGTGATGCATAAAGAAGAACAATGGAAGTATCAATATGCCGTCTGTTAATGCCTGACGTAACATTACAAGCCTCACTTCTCTGCAGCCTTTATTCATGCGGCCGCCTTATTTCGCAGAGTGACACACCAGGCAGCTTGCAGATACTCGCCAACTGAACTGTGTTATTAGGCAACTTTCCGTCTTTTCATTCAAGATAATGACTAAAGCTATTTCGATAAACATACCTCGGGGATATTTTGACCAATAGCAAAGGGGTGATAACAGGGAAAAGGCAGGACACTGCTGCAAAGTCTAAACCGTCCATTCAGCTAGCAGCTACTCGACTAAGGAGACTTGTCCTGAGGAATCGGGGCATCATAGGGATCTCCTGTATCTTGGCAGCCATGGCCAGAAGAACCATATCAACCCCAAAATACAAGCAATGTTGAGGATGCCTACCAAAGAAAGGTATCCAGGCAACGAGGAAGGGTCATCCTTGTCTGGTTTGCTGGAATAGACCTGAGCTATCAAAGACAGGCCTTGAAGTCCCTTTTGTGTTTTAGCTTTCCAACGTCTTCAACAGGCAGGCTCAGGTTGCCTTACAAATGCAGCGATGGCGATCCTCCACACTGTGTTATCTTCATTCTGATCCTTGCCTGGTTGAGAATTCTTGGTCTGAGTTATATATATATATATAATTAGCTGAATCCTTCTTCTCAAGCAAGTTATATTATATATAAATAAGCAATGATGACCTGAGACTTACCTCTAGAAAGTCGAGGCTATAGGATGCTCTGAGATTCTTATCTGCGCCACATTTCCTGTGGTCTTGACGCTCTGTTGCGCTGATTGCAAAAAAGGGCAGATTAAAAGCTATTTTGAAACTTGTGGGAGGCCACCAATCCTGCCAAACATGTTCAAAGTCAGAAAGCTACCTATTTGGTAACTAACGAAGCTGTATGTGTCACATGAGTTCAACTCACAGAGTCGATGAGCATTAGGCTCGGAACAGGAGGAGTAGTGAAGTAGCCAGCCAAGAGCTTGCGAAAGCCATCGGTTTGTGCTACAGGCACAGCTCTTATAAGTGCCAGAATGCTAGCTCCGTTTGGGTTACTTATGTATCTAATCTGGTAATTAGTGTATATTTCTGCAGTGGAGGTGCTTCTGGCACTTACACACGGCGCGTATGTACAGGGACTTCATCTGTTGCATCTGGACCAAAGGGCTGGTTTATGCTGTAGTAAGCATTGTAGATCGACGGAAGCTTAAGGACTACAGAATATGCGTACTTTGATTTGTAGAAAGTTTTTGAGTTCAGTGTTGTTCAAGATTTGGGTGACGCCAGGGGAAACAGTATTCTGGAAGCTTGAACTGTAGTCTGATACCCATGCTTTTGGTTCTTGCGCATAATTGAGTCGAGAATTACTTTTGTCAGCGGGGACAAAGTGTTGGAGAGCGAAATCTTCGTGTTCGCAAAAGGACTCGGCGTTTGAGACACGGCGCTCCCAGGAGGACATGTTTGGAGATATAAACATAAAGACAGGAATCTCACCAGCCTCACTGCCTGAACTTCGCGCAAGTTCAAGAAATGACGTATAGTACATTCTCAGCTTAGGCATGAAATTAGTTCCAAAATGCTTGTCCCACTCCTTCAGTTCATAAGATTGTTCGATCGTATCGTGTGAACGAAGCACCAGTGCTCCATCTATTTCGTCTGGGGTTGTTGAATTCTCGTCCATTTCAAGAGAACGCCCAAAATGAAGTCGTGGATAAGTCTAAAGCGATAGAACAGGGCTCAGATAAGCCAGCGAAGAGGGGGTTTAAGAATATATTCAAGCAACTGATCCAAAATACTAAAACAACAGTGCCTACCCAGTTGGGCATTCCACTGGGCTGACTTGAGTTCTTGGTTGCAACCTCAGCAAGGCTTCGCAGGGGACCCAAAAGTTCAAAAATCGCAAGTAAATCTACAGTCATTAGGCTCCGCGAATAGTGTGGGCAATAGATGCATGGGTTCTGAGAAGTACTGGGAAGTACTCAAAGGAAACAAGGCGCGGGTATTATATCGTTGAGTCGCACAGCTGGGACAGCGTGGAGTGCCACATCGAGGACATGGATTAAGGCTCACTTTCATGCCCCCGTGGCCACATTCGCACTTGAGAGCCATCAGTATATGCGTTGGGAGTAAGAGGGTGGTGTAGCGTTGGAGGCTATTGACGGACCGCACGCGGGACACTCACACAGAACCAAATGTAGATTACTTTTCTCCGAGGGGGGGTCTCATTGAATGGTACAGGGAGTAGTGGGAGGAACGAATCTTTCATGTCTCTCGTTAGTATTTTGAGGTTAAATGTGCATTATATCAGAGGCGCAGCAGAGAGTATAATGTAATTTGAGGGCAAACTCCCGAAAAATAGGCAACCATCGGGCTGCATACTTATCTCAACTTGACTAACATAGCTTTCTAGCTGCGAGAAGTCGTCAAAGTGTTCTCCGACCATCGTGAATGTGGCTGCAACGATGGTTGATAAGTGAGTCGTGGCGGATGAGTTCAGAGAGCAGAACTTATATAACAACAGCTGCGGAATTAGACTATCGGAAACCGGCGGAGCTTGGAAACAATAGCCAGAAACTCTTCTTTTATATAGAACGAAGGAAGAAGGAGTGGCAAGCAGTTAACGCTGGATATAGATGAATGGAATTTGCAGGGATGTCAGTTCATAGACCTATACGTTAGACACGGGGCACAGCTCAATCATTCCGATTCTCGGTCACAGTTAGCGTCGGATAAGACACAACAGCACAGATCAACACCTCCATGCATCTAGCTATGATGGAGGGCTTCTCCCGTCTTCTTGTCCATGTGACACTGTCACTTCGGCGGCATCAGATTCAATCTACCTGACTGTCGTGGCATACCTTGTATCAGAAACAATGAAGAACACAAATGTGCAACTTGAAGGCAATGTGACTTGGAATCCATATTATTGACTCTGCCTGATTTGAGTGACTGACTTTCTGTCAAGCTATCCGTCATCATTCAAATGATTACTGGAGAGGTATAGCTTTGATCAAAGACATGTTGTGGCCTCGGACCTGAAGTTGGGATTGTTACACATCAACAGACGGGTATAGCCGGCTCGCGATCGGTAATCGAGGCAAATTAATAGGATATCCCGAATGTGGGAAAGAGAACACACATTGTTGGTAGTATACTACCTTGCGGCTCAATCCATCAGATGTCAGTGGTAAAACGGGGATACGCAACTTCACTCCATTGGACCCAAAAGACAATCGTAATTTATAAACTTTTTTTTCACCGCCTGTATTTAACATGACCTCATATCTAAGCTGCAAGTTTACCGGTTCCAGGCGACTGTTGATTGGATTCCAGGTGTGTTACACTGCGTTGACTAACACCTAATAAATACCCTATTTATTTTTAGTTGACGGGTCACTGGGTCCTCACGGGGAGGAGGATGCCCAACATATCATACCTCAAAAAGATGGTGATCTCGGTAGCTCGTACCTAATACGGCACTCGGTCGCCTTAGCAAGGCTGAATTTTGTGATAGATGCCTAGTGATTCAACGGCTTGAGGCCCGCCATGTGTAACATTAGACTTGGTTATGTCACAGCCTCAGTGACCCTTGCAGGTAACCTGCCTTCAGTTGCCTTAGTACAGAGTCACATGGCCAGTATGCCTCAGACCACCATTTGTTTATCTTATTGCCGTTGACAGCTTCCGACGCCACTTGATCTTCATTTGCCCCAAACTCCAAAATCCCCATGTTTGTAATTTCAACGCTTATCATACAGGAGACGTAAATGCAGATGCTCTTCTTCCCCCTCCTTGAAAAAGTCGCAATATTGCCCTTCTAAGTATAACACCAACACGCCGAACTCTCAGGTACCTAATCAAGGCTAAAAAGTCTCTGAGACAATCGAGCTGCTCTCTCGCTCCCTGAATGATATGAAAAGAAATACTGTAAATATAGCCACTTAAACTTGTCAGATGTTGAGATATGGCAGCCCACATTGGAATCAAGCAGATAATGAGGCAGAGACCAAAACTACCCCATGTCAAAGCCATGAATCCTGGTGAAGAGAGAGCGCTGGCATTCTCCGGTCTGGCCGCGTAGATTTGGGCAATCAGGTTCAGGATTCCCAGAGCCTATAAACTATTAACGATTCATGTTCTAAAAAGGTCAAATTGGGAACGACTGACGATTCCAGCGAACGTGATCTTGTGGAGGGTCTTTTCCCTGCCAACTTGTTCATCTTGGTATTCGAATTTCTTCTAGAAAAGTGTCAGTTGTGGTCATAGAAGCTTCTAAGTCAAAATTGGGCTCACCTCGCGTCTTGCCTCAACACAAGTCTGTAGGAACCGCCTGAGTTCACTGTCCACATCACGTAGACTGTCTAGAATGTCTCTGAGCTCGGTTAAGCATTGTATCACGCGTTCCTCCTTATGGACGCTTTGCCATAATGGATGCTGAGGCAGTCCCTCAGGAGTGATCATAAGATGATGTGACAGGAAATACTCCAACTTTTCAATTAGTCTGGAGTTATAGTGAATCACCCACTCCAAGACTTCAGGGTATCTCTTCCTCCAGTCCTGCATTGGCTGAGAGGAAGTGTTCTTCGGGGTGCCATACCAAGACGTTGGAGTCTATGGTGGTGGAAAACATTAGTTCTACTCATATATCAATCAGCTGGCGAAAGGGGACAACTCACATGATGGTTGAGGCTGGTTCCAAATTGATGCTGAATGTCTTTATGGTAGTCCGCGATCTTGGTTAGTGATGTCGCCAATGCTGCAAGGGCATAAGCCCGGGGTGACACCGGCTTGTTATAAACCTTCAGAATGATGGGATCTTTCTCTGTGCCCATATCTGGGTCGTCTTCATCATCTATGGTGAGTCTGGGCTCATCATCTTCCTCAGAAAGATCGTCATTGAGGCAAGCAGCTGTCCAATACCGATCAGTTCGGCCAGTGACCACAATCGAACAGACTCCCTCAACCAAGAATAGCTCGTTTTTAGAGGACGAAGAAGAGAATGAAGATTCAGAGCCACTGTAACGATGTTTATCGTGATCTTCTAGATGTAGAAAAGAAAGGTCATGTCGACGTCGAAGTGGAAGTTTCCCATTCCACAGCATCCGGTTATCCTTTTCAGTTTGTGCGCTCGTTGCAAAGAACGGAAGATTGAAGGAGAACAGGAAACACATTGAACCCCACCAGAACTAATGGGTATTCGTTAATATAATGCCCGAGTTTGTCCCACTTTATACACTCACAATCTCTCTGGAACTCATGACAGGCGTAGGCGCATCCGTGATATAGTTCGCAAGTAGTTCTCTAAATCCTGCTACCTGTGAGGGAGGAGTGGTTTTAAGAAGTGCAAGAATACTATTCTTATCAGGTTTGTCGATATAACTAGTACAGAGTCAGTGTTTTGATTTAACTTCCAAACAAGAATAAAAACTTGCATTCGTCGAGGTGGGCCAATTTCTTCATCGTCATTCTTTGAGAACCGCTATTTCAAACCCGTCAGCCTCACTTTCTCACACACTCATTACCATGGTCATTAGCGAACCTTCTTTTGTAGGACCGCCCAAATATCGTTGTCGCCAAGGACTCTTCCAAACGATCTGTGAGGTACCAATGCAGTGTCTTCCGAGTCTTGGGGGTACCAGTCTCTATCAGAAACCCAAGCGCTAGCTGCTTGCCCCTTATGCGGCTGAATCTCAACAGAACCATCTGAGGTAACGCCTGGTAGCAGAAGCCGTTTTGTGTCACCACAAAAGCCTTTGACCACACGTGCCTGGCGTTCCACAGATCTCGATAAGGGGTAGGATTCGAAAAATGGGTCAACTTCGTCGAACGACTCGCCCGTTTCATTCTTGAGTGTACCAACCAGCGGTTGCCTCTCGGTGGATGTCACAACCTTGTTCTTTATGCCATAGGTCTTTGTCCAAGGATCTGATTGCGACCATTCTGCTGTCCACTCTATGGTGTTCTTTACTCGCTGGACTACTTCACGGATGTTGGTGAAGCTGGCTTGGTTCTGGAGTGTTCCAAGCTGTGGTGTCTCCTCTTGCACCGTTGTAGTTGCCGCTATAGGACCCCGGAAGAACCCTGTTCCAAACATCTACTTTATCCCGGTTAGCAAATCAGGGATCGGTCACCTCAACAAGCTCTATCAGCCCCCCTGTCATGTGTTCCTGCATGACACATGAAACGTAGTCTCACTTCAACAACCGATCTGGGGAACTCAGGGGTTGTCATCACACTCGAGCCGAACAGAATCACGTACTTGGGCTTTTCTTGGATGTTTTGTGTATGAAGAGGTAGAACTTTTGTATGGACAATATATAATGATAACGCATGCGCTCAGGAGCGGGTGTTGTATCTCTGAGTGTCGCAGTTGGGACAGCGAGGCATTCCGCAACGAGGACAAGGGTCGACGCTCACTTTCATCCCCCCATGACCACAGGAGCACTGGAGATTTTCAGTTGGTGAAGAGACAGGATGTGCCGTTTTCGGAATATTATCAACGTACGCAGAACCAAATCCAAACTACTTTCCTCCTCGGGGGCCGCACTCTATATGGCGTTGAGGGAACTAGAACTACATACAATTGCCTTGTCAACCGATCAATGACTCAATCACTTACAAATTACCAAGAAGGGGGCTTAGAGGATGATAAAAAGGCAGCAGAAAAGGCAGATACATACATTGGGTTTCGCTGGATGGCCTCAGTTCATCTTGGAGCCTGATAACATCAGCCTCTAGGCTTTCCTGCGGTCTCACATCCTCAAGCTGACTCTCTGTGCTTTCGCTGTCAGATGAGGCTTCGATGGCAGGTAGGTGTCCTCCTTGATCTGTTTGGTGGGTTAGGGTCACGATGACAGAAAGTCCGGAGAGCGCGAAAGTCTACCTCGTTGTCTTTCTGGCGTGAAAGTCCAATTGGATAGGGAATAAGCTACCCAACTTCGTGATTGGAGGTACCGGTAGTCTGCTGGCATTGGATCGTTTCAGGCAATGGCTAATAACGTGCAATTGAGGAAGAGTTGGATGGTTCGCCAAAAGCGCAAGACTCATCCTTAAAAAGATAACAGCTTTTACTCGACAGATCTCAGGCTTTCCCAAAGAGATATCTGTCTCAAACAGCTGTCTCACAAAGCTACGGCCACTTAAACCGGCCGATCGGCCTGTTGATTACTGTATAACTTCAAATTATCTCTCAACGAACTTTGAACAGCAACACAAGGCGATGCCTCGCCAACGAGTCATACATGTTGTGAACCTTTACTCAACCCGCATGCGTTGCCACATCATCCCCATCCACATGCCCAACGTATAGACACCCCTGTCTATCTTGCAACCATTAGACTCTTGTCTCGCCACCGGTCTGACGAAGTGCTGAGGCAAACTGATCCTCTTGAATGAGGGTTCTCATAAGCTACCAAAAACTTCAGGGTCATGACAGTGTACCAAAGTAACTGACAATGCCTTCTGATCTAGGCATAACTGTTCGATTTTCTCAATGGCAGTATGTGCGTTGTGTATGGAGATCCCTTCTTGGATCCGATGTTGGTAGCCGAAACACGTGCAACTAATTTCCAGGGGTAAGTCTGGGTTCAGAACGTAGTATCGGAGACTATCCTTTAAAGAGAATGATACTATAGGGTGACTGTCGGTCAAGTCAATTCCATCCATACTGCTATCATATCACGGCAGATGCGATCAATCAATGGGGTTCTGTTCGTGCTAAATCGCTAAGCATTATTATGGATCAAAGCGCTTGCTTACTTAGCCTTGGTTGGTTGTTTCTACTGTAATTGTCAAGAACCTTAAAGTCAATAGTGCATAGATCGAACCTCTTTTGACAACTACCGGATGCCAAAAGGTTACATCATATAATCATACTGTAAAGGAGCAATTCTAACGGAAAGCTGCATCCTTAGTAGCCCAAAGAATTCATCAGATTCCTTCAAGGGGTTCAGTCTAGACAAAGTCTCTTCCACACCGGTCTTTTTGCGTTCACCGATGAATGTGTGGTTGGCTGATGTTAGACAACAAATCTCCATCGTTCAGCGTGCCTATTAGGCCCGTTTTCCAGACCAGATTAATGGGTTGCCCCCTGTGCGTCTTGTAAGCTGTTGTAAGCGGTGAGTCCCAAGCCTGGTGGACTAGCATTTAGATAGTATGAGCCCTTTATAGCAAGGTAAGGCTTTTCGTCGGTGAGTAAGGAAGAGGAGGATTCTCAAGAGGTGAATTGATTTTTTCAAATTTCTGTTGAGGTTCGGGTGCAGATCTTAACAAACTTATAAAGTCACTTCGATCAGCCATAATTAGCATTAAGCCTCATCTGACATATCATATAAGATATCGCCCCTGAGGCGATGTCTCAAGACAGGTTCTGATGTTCCAGATTGCCCAGGGAGCTCATAACAACAGCCCCCCAATCTAAATAACCATCAAACCATATCGACGGGTCGACTCCTTGGAGCATTTCCGAAGCCCACGGCATCTCAGCGTTCCAATCTGGCATGGTGAACACGTCATGCTGCATATCCTGGCCCGTGGCCGCCACGAAGCCAGCGGCCCCGGTCTCGCTGGTGCTGCTATCCGGCATGGCCGTGTCTTGGACTTCATCGTGTATCTTTAGGGCTTCTGTGCCGGCGGCTACAATTTCTGCCCATCTCTCAAGCTTTGCCCTCGTGATCTTGACCTTGATTGCACTCATACTCCACAAGTTGTGGTCCGAAGCACCAGGCTCTGTTGGTGCCATCTGAAATGATGCGTTGGCTTCTTCAAACCGTGCGCAGATCGCTGATAGTATCCCTGTGACGTCGAGGGAGAGCCCTGGTTCGGTCTGGATCTGCGACCGAAGAGCGGCCACAGCAGCTGGTAGTCTCGGATCTGTACCCTCCCGCAGTGAAATCGGGCTGGTTTCATGAGAATCTCTTCCCGTCGTCACTGATGGTGTTGCAACTGATGGACTCACGCTCGCCGAGTATGCAGAGTCTGCTTTATAAATCTCGTCATGGGGGTCTCGTGCGCTTGTGTCCTGTGGCATTGGTGCAGTGGCCTTTGTCAAAGGAATCGGTGCAGTATACTTGGCCCAGCGACCAAGCATTGTCATCCCGTAAACAAGTTGTGCAACTACCGGTGTTGTCTGATTGTAAAACTCTGGGATTGGGACCGTAAGCCAATCATCGAAGAACTTCTTGAGGGCGTTTCTTGACTGGTAAAAGATGTCGAGAGCGGAAGCAGCCCCCAATGTTGGAGATGTTAATGACTCTGACATTGAGATAATTCTAGGGGCGTCGAGTATAGGAGGTTCATATAACCGGAGCATAGCCGTATTTAGAAACATGTTTATCACTCCTATAAAAGTCAGTATCAGTCAATCGGCAGTGAAGATTTGCCATTCCTAGAACTCACTGTCGTTTTGAAGCTCAGGAGACAACCCATTTCTGATTCTGTCGAGCTCACAATGGAACGCAGAAACGTAGGCTGATAATGGTGCTGCTGGTAGACCAACAACTTCTTCCGCTGGGTCATCTGGAGCATTGAGTTGTGCAATCCTTTCCGTCAAGTGCTGGACCCTAACGAGCGTCACGAGGCGCATGTCCGTGTCGTACTCCATTTCCTGCTCAAGAACAGCCAGACATTGTTGGATGTATTTGGTATACCGCATCGGTTCTATCCGTAAGAACCCAAGAGACATCCTAACAACAGTCAGTCCCAGAAGAACCGGTTATTGATAGTGGTGCAACTCACGACGAAGATAAGTACCACACTCCTAACAAGGCTCTCCTCTCCTCGTTGGTCCTTTCTGCTGGTTGGAATGGCGTTACAACCATCAAGCTGGTCCGCTCGAGAACACTCGGACTGCGGTGCAAGCCCAACTCACCCACGAGAGTAGAAGCCAAGGCAATCAAGTTATTTAGCTGTGCATGCATGAAGCAGTGATACTTATACCATGCAATTATGACAATGATTCCAAGCAATAAGTCCAAGGATCGCTCGGAGCGGATAAGCATGTGGTCTGCTATGTACTTCATCAGATGATACATCTGGGCCCTCATCGACTTTAGGCTGCGATAAGACGTAACCATGCGGATGGCTGACATGAGGAAAGGCCGCGTCGTCTTGAGTTTTGCTGCTGTGACGCCATCTGGGATAATGACGAACGGGTGAAGAGCCTGCAACTCTTTTCGATAGAGCTTCAAGAGCTCCTCATCTGAGGCCGGAGGAGGGGGAGCCACCCCACTGGTCTGTCTGCAAATACATTGTGGAGGAGCATACGAGTTGTAAGTATCAGGTATTGACCAATCTATTGTCTCAGGAGAGAGTGAAGAATCTCTCTCTTTCGTTGAAGGCTTCCTTTGGTCAGCAGTGGTAGGGTCAACCTCAGTTGGGATGCAAGTAGTGTCTGTTGCAAGATCGGCGTTGGTGAGGCCACCTGCTTTGAGAAGATTGACTAGTCCATTTAGTCTCTCTTCTATTTGAGCAGTTCGTCTAAATCAAGTCAGTGACTGACGATATGTGGATGCCATGTGTTGTTTGGGCTGTGTGATAGGTTAACTTACGATGGTTTGACAGTTCTCTTTTTCCGGGGTCGATGAACCTGCTCTGTACAATTCTTGACTAGTCGTTCACATCTGCAAAGCATGTGTCAGTCTTATTTTCCCTTTTCAACCGCGGCCCGGGGATTAATTATGGGGAGGCTCCGTAATGACCGCCGAAGATCCGGTCATAGGCCTCCGGAAATCTCGGGCCCTTCGGAGCCGCGTCCCACGTAGCTCAACACGTCTGAGAAATCATTGAAACGAACAGAGGGGGTTAAAATAAGCTTACCTATCGCACTTTGATCCAGGAGCATTATTTGACCGTATACACTTAGCTTTCGCTGTAGAGCACTGCGCACAAGCAGCACCCCATTTAGCCGTTGCGGGCTTTGGTCTGTCGGTATTGGAGGATATCATAACTGGGATCTGCCGTGCATAAAGAGCTTGCAGGAGAGGAATGGAAAGCGGTGTACGGTGACAAGTCCGGCGGACATTTGACAAAAAGCAGAAAAACCCGGTTCTTTAAGTCGTAGTTAGTATTTATCAGTAGGTTAATAAGGGAAGACGTCGAAACCGGGATAGGGCGACTTGGAAAATCCGGTTGGTTTAGGGTGGGTCCAGGGGTTTTAGCTCTAAGAGCTTTAATGACTTAATATTACGTGGTTAATAAGTTAGCATTATACATAAGTAAGGATTACACTTTTCCCTTATATATCTAACTTTTTATCTAATTCGATAATTCTATTTAATTAAAAATGCTAGAACTATTAAATAGAGCTAAAACTTTTCTTTATACTTTAAACCCTTTAAAATAATTTAAAACTTA
>LTDI01000306.1:0-43478 GCA_001654545.1 Fusarium agapanthi
AGGCATTTTAACTTTTTAATAATAGCTTATAGTAATTATTATATTATAAAGCTTAAAAAGGGCTATGTTTATAGCCTAAAGAGCTATTTATATAATAGTAAATCTTAATACATTAAGGGTTAGACTTATTAATAGCCTTTTTACCTTAGGCTAGCTCTATAAGCTAGCTTTTTAAAAGGAAAAGAGGCCTATAAAGAGTAAATTCTAAAGGGTTATAATATAGAAATTAAAGCACTTTATGGAATATAGTAAGGGAAAATAAACCTTTTATTTAGTTAAGTAAATAAAAGACTTAATAACCTATAGTATATAATACTACTACTAGGTCTTAATTATATAGAATAGTTAATTATAGTCCTTCTTTAGTAGGCTAGCTATTTTAGGAAGACGCCCTTTATCCTCTGATGGGAAAGTCTTAACGATAAATAATATAATAATAACAATAATAATACTCAAGCGGGGTTTTGAAACGCCTGTCGTGGCCCACAAACACTCCTGAAATACTTAAGTGCAGAATAACAGTGATAGTGATGCCACTTTCAATCAACCTTCGAAGACCAATGCATGATTAGCTCATACCTGAGGATCCGATAGATCGCTCCACGAGACGACGGTGCAAATGCTGCTCTTAATGAGAGAAAACAATGATCGCCGATGAAATCATCAAGCGAGAATGCCTTTTCGCCGTTGAAGAGAAAATAAGAACTCAGATCGATAGAGACGCATGCCAGTTGGAGGGAAAATTATACGGTGACGGTGCTAAATAAGGTCCTTGTCTGGAGTCAACGGTTGATACCACCCCGCGAAACAGAGAGGGTCTCTAGATCTTGGCGGAGCTTCAGGTATCATCCGCCTACTCTCCACCCTGTCATGTTCACGGACGCGTACGCGGGATGGTATGATTCGCGGTATGAGGCTTGACAAGAGAAGCGAGACTGTAATATAGACGACTCGTCAAGAACCAAGCAGCACTCGTAGCCAGAGCCAATGCCACAGCCATGAACATGAGCATGGTAGACCGCATCTGAAACGCTTCGTCTGCTTCCATCTTCATGAGCTGCTTCTGCTTGCTGTGATAGTGCCAGCGGCCATGGGCGTCATGATCCCTATGGCCAATGTGCTGGTATGGCTGGAGGAACCATCGGGGCACCCATTTCGCTTGCCAGTTACCGGTACCGTAGAAGTTGTTTCGGCCAGCAGTATGGCGAAAGTCCACCAGGAGGAGTGAGAAGAGGAAGACTGTTATGTTGACAGGCGTCATGATGAACTAAAAGATCTGTGTCAGTGTTATTGTGACGAGCAGAGAATACGACCTTGTTCGTTGATATCATGAGACTTTGGAACAAAGAGAAGACAAGACAAGACGATACGCTTTCCGGCTTCTTTGGCAATAAGAGATGATGTCTGGACGGGAAGTGACCTACGGAATAGAGAGTAGAGGGCTGGTTATTACCAGCACTCTCAGGCTGGGGACCAACTTTGGCCATGGTTGGAGAATGAATATGGCAGTGTATTATAACGAGTGTCGAGGAGTTTTTGACGATGGATGTGAGTTCAAGTTTGTAACAAACATATGTTCCAAACACTTCGTTTCTAGGTCGTTGTTGGTATTTGATTCAAGGGCCCACCTGATTAAGTGAATCAGACAAAGAGCTTATGAATTGGTTGTGGCTCACTTACGTAGCCGCCCGAGTGAGGTCATCGCGTGGAGGTTGCTAGCTAATGGATGCCCGCAGGATTCCCGAAGTTCCCGATCACCAACATCAATTCCTGTAATTGTTGCGGAGAAGCTCTACATACATTGGATCGAGAAAAAGACCTTTTTTTTTCGTTAGTTCAAAACCCGACAAATGAGCATTTGTACGTTTCGCATATACCATCTGAGCCATGTAACATGCTGTCCAGCCTCAGTCCTTCTGCCAAGCCACCATCTCAAAGCATTCAGCCTCATCATGATACGACGTATGCGGCGTCGATCATTCCCGCTCAAGCTCCGAGTCCAGGTGCCGATAGGATTCGGCCAGGCACGATTTCCGATCTTCGCCTCAAGGTGGGAAATGGTTATTCAAGTTTGAATAGGGATATCTCATTACAATGGAGGTGACATGGCGCTTACAAGCAGCCCATATATTACAACCCCTCTTTTAGCCTGATACCCAGCCGGCCATTGATTTTCCAGAGCGCCATTTGCCCATAATCCCACGCCTACCGGTGCCTATGCATATCAACGCCTTCTTCCCTGACCCATCATATGTCCTCTTTCAGCGCGCATTGTGAATGTCGAGGACAAGGATGTCCTGAGCCCCAATTCGGGTCAAATCGTCCATCACCAGAGCAATCTTCTTCTTCTCGACCATGGAGCTGACTGCAACCCAGCCCTCCTCATCCAGAGTGGTAACTGTCGCTGAGCGCTTCCCAGGAGTAACCTTGGTTGCCTCAGCCAGACGGCTTCGCTCGACATTGTATTGGCACAGGACGTAGCTCTTGGCGGTGATAACACCACGGATACGCGAAGTGATGAGGTCGATGAGCTCAGGGTTGGATGGGGATTTTGACTTGATGAGCACGGCGGTAGAGTCGACAACAGTGTCAATGGCCTTGAGCCCAGCAGCTCGCATGGTCTCTCCGGATTCTAGACGTTCATTGTTAGTTACGGTCCGTCACGGTCGGCGAAGCAGGCCTCAAGTATTCCACATACCAACAAGGTCGACAATGCCCTCAGCAACGCCAAGAGCACATGCTGCCTCGACACTTCCACTCAACTCAACAATCTTGGTACGCATCTTGCGAGGCGAAATCTCTCCCTGTGCATTCTCGCCGTGCTCTAGCTTCAGGAAATAGTCGGCAGCGAGGTTGACGAAGCTCGTCCCAATCGTCTTTCCAATGAGATCCTCGGGGGTCTTATACTGGCCCTTCTCGGGGACCTGAACCTGAAGCTTGCAGCTGCCGAAGCACAATTCCATAACCATATCAGAGCCAGCAACCTTATCGTCGGATGACGACAGATCAACAGAGCTACGTCGCAAGTGATTATAGGCACGGACTGAGGCATCATGCTCCTGAACTTGGTCCCATCCGGTGATACCGAGGTCGCAACGACCCTCGCCAACGAACGTGGGAATGTCGGCGGCGGGGAGGAAAATCAGGGCAATAGGGAGATTCTTGACGAGAGCGATATCGAGACGGTTCTCACGACGGAATTGGACGTCGGCGCCCTCGAGGAGGTTCAGTGTGGCAGCATTGAGCCGGCCCTCTATGATGAATGAGCATAAGAATGCCGATTGGAAGAATACTGGACGACTCACTCTTGGGCACAGCGAAAAGAAGACGGCCTTCGAGACTGGAGGGGATTTTGAATCAGCGACCACATAGTGAAGGTGGGATGTTGAGGGACGATTTTGACGATGCGAAGGTAACAATGGGGCGGACCAACCTGTTGACGAGATCCATGGCTGGCTACAGAAGTGATACAATGCAATGCTTCTTCCCTTGGACTAGGTATGGGTAGGTAGTTTGAATCAGGTAAATCACACAGCAATGTAAGGCAGTCGGGGAATTTATTATTATCTGTGGTGACTGCTAATGACTCCGACTGCGGGGCTTTAAGACGATGGCGGGGCTTCGTGTATAGATAGGTTTGGCTGCGGCACCAGCATGCATCATTTCATACGCTGGGGCAATGTGATTGGGGCTCTGGTCAGGCACCACATAACGAAATAAACACTGGCATAGACCGACCATCGGGGGAAAGATGTTGACAGGCCCACCAATCAGGAGACACGCGGATAACACGGTGCTGAAGATAGAGTCATACATCCAATGGATGTGGATGTTTTCTGAGATCCATATCCAGTATTGAGCATTTCAAGTTACGAATTGAGGGCTTGGTTTTGATAATATGCTGAAACAACGTGTACTCTGTACCCGAAAATGTATTTATTGTATTTATAAGCTTTCAATTGACTTTGCCAGTCAAACTTACTCTGTTGGTAACCGCAATGTCTTTCTGTAATCACTCCCAATTGGGTTCCTGCCAACTCGTCTTGTCGTTACATGCCCAACAACGAAATGTCTTGTGCACTGGATTTGTACCATGTATCGTGCGGTTTATGAGATTCCACCCGAAATTAGACCGGATTGGCAGCAGCCAGACGAACAATAGGTAGTCGAGCCGTTGTCAGGCGAGACACAATGAATTGCAAGGATGTTGAACAAAGCCTTTGATCAAGACATTGCGGGTTCGAGGCCAAGGAATCGATCAAGGTGGTTTCTCCATCAGGTAGAGACAAAGCGAAGCAACCCCAACACAAGTGTTTATCACACGAGGATGCAGTCATGTCATTCAGCTAGCAATGTGGCTGGCTGTGGTACTGACCGAAACAACATTCTCCGAGCAACTTTGAATAGAAGATGGTGTGCTCGCTCAGCATGTCTAGCATGTGTTACTTACTGTCTGTGAGTGTGGTATCATGTGGCTTGCGTTCGTCCATATGTATCTTTCTTTTCCTCGACTTCGCGGATGTTTGCCCGTCCATTCACCTTGTGCTACACTTTCTTGGAGGTGTGCTGCCTAGGTCCTTTTTTCCTGTCTTGTTTCTTTTCCCCGTCTCTTTGCTGACGCCTACTTGATAAACCCCGATGGCCCAGTCCTTGTCGAGTCTCAGTCAAGGTCTCAACCGCAACAAAGTCTTTGTCCAGTTCAGCCCAGCTCACTCAGCCCAGTCCGGAGCTGAGGAGTCACAGATCTTGGCTCCCCTCGCTCGCTAAGCTGCCTCAGCTGCCGGTTGGTTCGGTCCAAGCCCTCTATGGCATTTCTATCTAATTCTCGGGAACGCCTAGATATGCTATGCCATACCTTAACCACTGCGTCGGGATAGAACTGTAAATCATCGTGGAGATCAGAGTTCGTGAGCTTGAGACCATTACGGCAATAAGTCCTGGGATAACGGAGCCGAGCCAGGGAATCGAAACCCTTTTAGCGCTCCCGGCCCGCGCCACTTGGGAGCTAAACCTCCAGCTCCACCTCAAACTTTCCATCAATTTACACTTTACCTTCAGCCTGGCTTCTGGGTTCTCCACCTGCCGCCGCCCGCGCGACGTCGACGACATCCCATAGTGCCTCCAGCGCCTAAGGTACCTAACTGACTTTGCTTTGCGTTTGCTCAGCTTCACTTACATCCTACCTACCTTACCTTACTTTGTATCGTCGGCCTCTCCTTCTGGTGGCTTCGCCTCCTGGCGCTTTCTTCTCCCCTCAAGGCCGACATCTGGCCTCGTCTTGTTTCGCTCCTCTTCGCTCCTTGGCTCAGGACGAACTCCAAAGGGATTTCGACGTAACGCAACGCAACAATTGTCGGAGCATATGCTCTTATAGCTCGCCCTGCCCGCACAGATTCTCCTCTTCGCTTCGTCCTCCACAGATCATCCATCATCTACGGATACCTACCTCCCCAACCTTTTTATTCCTTCTTATATTATATTTATACGCAGACTTTCACTCGGCACCAATTCTCGATAACCCTATCATCGATCGCAAAACGCAATGAATTCTGCCTATCACCCGCCCGACATGTCTCAGCGAATCCCTGGCCCTGCCTATTCTTCCAGCGCACCACCACCAATTCATACCTACCAACAACAACACCAGCATCCTCCTCCGCCTCTGCCGCCCCCGGGTCAACATCACCACTCGTCTCATCCTCCTCTGCCTCCTCCGCCGTCAGCTCCACATCCTCACCACCAACATCCACCGCCGCCGCCACCCTCCCACTCGCTATCTTCGCATCAACACCATGGCCAACCACCCCACCACCAGCCTCAACTCCCACCATATGCCCCAGCTCCATATCAACAGCCTCAGCCGAGTCAATACCCTCGGCCCCATCCGCACCAGCAACATGTCCCTCCTCCTTCGCAACATGATGAACCTCCTCCCCCGCCTTCCTCGGGACCATCCCCTACCGACCATCAGAAAGATTCCGAATACGTTCCCCCATCCTACTCCAAGATTGAAGAAGGATCAGGCTGGAAGTACAGGTTTGTGGCCAAGGCGGATCCTTCAAACTTCCTTCGCGACCCCGCTGAAACGATTTCATAGTCTCGATGTGAAGCAACAACCCGTGCGTGCGCGCATGTGTGGATTTGGCGATAAGGTCTGTTTCTTTCGTTGCCTGTGAGCCCTGATCATATGTCTCACAGTTCTGATTTAGGATCGTCGCCCAATCACGCCGCCGCCATGTGTACGTCTTGTCATAATCAATACCGAGACGGGTAAAGAGGTTGACTACAAGTACGTTGATGCAGTCGCGAGAGAGAAAAGGGGCACCTTGGTTTGTGCTAATACATAATGCGTAGTACCCTAGACCACGCCATGTTTGTGTTGTCGGTCGATCTGTGGAATCATGACGGTACCAAAGAAGTCAATCTGGTGCGGTCCTCAACCGGGACTGGCGCTATGGCATCCTCAAGTACCTACACTTATTCATCCTTAGAACCAGGGAACCCTTCGTACCAGCAACAGTCGTTGCCCCCGAGTCGCGAGTCTGGATATGGGCAATCGCAAGGGATGAACTATGGGCAGGATTATCCCCCACCGGTGCAGCAGAGCTATGGTCAAGGTTGGTCGAAACAGGAGGAATAACAAGCGAGAACAAATCCGTGTCTGACACAGGAGTAGCACCGTCGTACCCGCCGAGCAGTCCCTACGGTCCGCCCCAACAATATTACCCGCGACATAGCGGTTACAGTGCCGAACCTCCCGCTCCCCCGCCAGGTGCCCCTTTCCGTAATGGATATGGACAGGATCAAAATTCGCTTACTAGGATGGCAGTGGTTGGAGGTCAGCCCCAAGGGATGTTTACGAGAAACTTGATTGGCAGTTTGGCCGCAAGCGCATTCCGTCTCGAGGACACTGAAGGACAATCAGGTATCTGGTTTGTCCTCCAAGACCTCAGCGTCCGTACAGAAGGGACCTTTCGGTAAGGGCAACTAGATTTGGTCTGTGCCGTGGCTTGTAATCGCTGACGCTGAAGTTGCAGATTAAGGTTCTCTTTCGTCAATGTTGGACGCCCCGGAGGGCAGGGAGCCAACGTAAACCAAGGCCGAGCGCCAATCCTGTCGTCGTGCTACAGCGAGAGTTTCCATGTGTACTCGGCCAAGAAGTTCCCCGGCGTGTGTGAAAGTACACCATTGAGCAAGAAATTTGCAAACCAAGGCATCAAAATCCCGATCCGTAAGGACGCCAACATCAAGGGCGAAGGTGATGAAGAGATGTACGATCAGAACTGAAGAATCTGTGTGAACTATATCGCCAAGGAAATGTCCATAATTGTTTGACCATATCAGAAATAGGCTTTGGAAATTTGACTATTCAGATAGTTGCAATCCGCAGGAGAAGGAATAGCTGGCGCACACAAAAGGCAATCGGCACTGGAAAATAGGCCAAATCATGACTATCCTTTGTACAAGGCTCCAGGATATGTCGCCAAAATGTATAGCGGTACTGCCCTTGTCAGACAAGGCGTCATGTCAATAAATACTGGGCATAGATGCCGGCGTTGGTGTTTGGAATTGAGACGATTTCTTATACTTTATGCTTTTGTCCTAGCTTGCAATGCAGTGTGTCGGTGATGCTGCAGTTCGACACATCTAAAGAGCCAATAAAGAGTGTGAAGCCAGGTGTGGGATCGACAGGGCAAAGGGTTCCCTAGTTAGCTCGAGAGCAAAAGATGACTGTATCATGGCCGAACCAGGGGTTCAAGGAGTCAACGTCATCGCACTTAGACAAGCTTATAGCCGCCAAATTCAGGGTCTTGTGTCTAATTAGCATGGAACAACCCTGATGGAATCTAGCTATGCAGTCTAGGCAGTACAGGCTATAAGCCACAAACAGCAGCATCCCTTGCACATTTCGAGATTTTGAGGTCATAAGGCTTGTGATTGAATGCCTTTTCGAGCAGGTTCTCCCCAGCTTCCATAGGTAGCTATGAGCCACCAAGCCAGACCAGCCCGTCGTGTCGGGCACGCCAGTACAGAAACGGCTATGGATAAACGCTGGTACCGGCACGCAAGAATATGAGAGTTTACGCCTTATGCGGGAGCGAGCGCCGCTGGGAACTCGGAGCCCGGCGAGAGCGAAGACGATCTACAGATCTCTGATGAATACCAGTAGATCCTCTTGGCGACGAGAGGCCATTCGGCCAACTTACTTTCTACTTGACCGAACAGCGAGACCGAGACCATGAAAGGGGACAATTTCATGGAAGACTCATGTTGTCATTACTGACATGAGTCGCATACCTGACGTGGTAGGCGCACAACTCACGGAGAATTTTGATGTTCTCATGTGAAGACCGACCAAGGAACTTATCTTTCGCTACCTAGGTACGGAGTACCCTATGCGCTTTCGCAACTATTGGCTCGATGTACGATGATTCCCCTTACGGTCCCTGAGTGAGGACAGCATCCTCGTAACTCGGTTTCAATTTATGGCTGACACCCGGACATCAAGTGACCCCAGGCTCTCAACATTGAACCCCTCATGGGCCTCAGAAAAGCTTGTATTGACCTCGTATATGGGAAGTACCCTGCCCAGATCTGGGGCAGCACGAGGCCATCAAAATTCATTACGCAACCAATTTCTATGACTGGACATGGCCTCTTAGTGCCATGACCAAGTGGAACTGGCGCACGGGTACTTGCGTCTACTTGTCCTAGACTTGGGTGAGCTTTAACTGAGCCTCATTCTTCAAATGGACAAGGGTTGAGAGGAGGACAGCGCTGTTCAACCAGAGGTTGGAAGAGAGAGTTGGACAATTTGACTCGAGAATGAACTCCAAGGTAGTGCAGAAGAAGCAGCTTCAGCTACAGTACAACGCCCAGCTGAAGAGATCTCGCCCTACAGCTCACAACCCAGTAGCCCAGGTCCGGGGCAGCCTAGTGAGCACAAGGCCAGTCTAGGCCATATACTCTATGACTGGGCGCAGTGGTTCGGTGGGTGTGAAGGGGGGGGGAAGGCCGCAGCGCCTAGGAACCTATCGAATTTTTTTCTCTTTCCCCTGTTTAGTTGATCATGGGAACACTTCCAGGGCAGGGGAAAATTTGGTAGCAAGTTACAACATCAATCACGAGGACTTGGCATTGAGTTAAAAACCGTCACCACCGCCTCCAGCTAAATCTCCTTCACTCAAATAAACTTTTCTCTTCATCATTACAATTCCTTAGAGACGTGCTCCTGAGCGTCCGACTTGACAAATTCTCAATCTACTCAACAACTCCTGGACAGCCACTAGTTTGGTTGTTAGTCACTCAAGAACACGGCAACCACCTACACAACCACTACCCCTCAACAAACAACAGCACTCTCTCTTCTAAACTCACACATCTTTCACAATGCTCTCCTCTCACGGTCGAGGTGGTGCTGGCAACATGGCCGACTCAACTCACACTGAGAAGACAGATCCCAGCAAGCTCCAGACTCCCGTTCTCAAGGGCTCTGTTGTCACCACCGGCCGTGGTGGTACAGGCAACATGGCCAAGAACGATGACCCTCGCGAAACTCGCAAGCGTCAGGACGTTGAAGCGTAAGTTTTTTCATTCCTCCTGCCACTCAATAGCAGGGATCATTCCCTCTGGAATCGTTGCTGACCTGAGACAAAAGTATCCCTCGACGCCCCTCATCTGGTGCTCAGCATTCTGGCCGTGGTGGCGCTGGCAACGTCTTCAAGGACAAGGAGACAGAGTTGACCCGCAAGCCCAGCAATGACGAAGCTATCACTGACGAGGAGGAGCCCAAGTCTGCCAACTCACCTATTGCTGCTGGCGAGTCGTTGGCTCAGAAGGGCAAGAACTGGCTCTTTGGCAAGAAGGTATAGGACTTCAGAGACCTTCAAGTTTCAACATGCTCAATTCTAGAGATGAGAGATTTCATGTTCTACTGCTATTGGGTCTAATTATTTTACAGTACAGCTCGGTGTTTTGGCGCCTTTGACATTGAATCTGAAGCAGGGTTCTGGCTACTAGGTAGACAATTTTATGAAGGATGGGTCAACAACGTACAGGACAAAGGGTGGAAAGGAAGAAAAGCAAGAGTCAAGATACCAATGGTTCCTATTAATTAAACGATTTACAAACAAAGTGTTGTTTTTCTCAGCACCTTGACCAGGCTGTTTTACTATGTTACATTTTTTTCGTGTCTACTGGTATTCTCTACAATACTTTTCTGATGCCCTCCCTTACTTACTTTGATGTTCAACCCAGCATAGACACATGATATCTCAAAATACGCCTTCAACACAGCACACAGTGATTTTTTGCCATTAGTTCTTTTTGGTCAAACGGTGAATCTCCTCGAAGTAGTGCTTGAGATGATCAGGGTTTACGCCAGGTGTAATTCCTGCATTAGGTCAGCCCCTCGTCCAGCTCAGTATTGTATCGCAGAGAACTTACCATGGCCAAGATTGGCGATCCAGCCCTTGTTTCCAACCCAGAAACCCTCGACCATCTCCTCCACGGCCTTAGTGATAGCCTCCTTAGTGCCATACAGTACCCCTGGGTCAGCATTGCCCTGGAACACAATGTTGCGGTCGCCGCGGATCTTGACGGCCTCCTTGGGATCATGCAACCAGTCCATGCCAACCACATTATAACCGAGGTTGCAGGCAGAGTCGAGTGCGTACCAAGCACCCTTGGGGAACACGGTCATGGGAACCTTCTCCAAGCCGAGGCTCTGGAGCTTGGCGGGAAGCTTCTCGGCGATTTGCTTCAAGTAGGGCTCAGAGAATTGACGGTAAGAAGAAGGGCCGAGCTCTCCTGCCCAGGAGTCAAAGACCATCACCAGCTATAAAGTTCGCAAGTCAGTCATATATAGTGCAGTTCTGGAGGAGAGCATTCTATACCTGAGCACCAGCCTTGACTTGAAGTGCCAGATGATCCACGCAGATATCGGCGATCTTGGCCAAAAGATTCTTCGACTCCTCAGGATACTTGTAGACCCATGTCTTGACCTGCGCAAACAGCTTGGTGCCACCACCCTCGACCATGTAGCAGAACAGCGTCCAGGGAGCGCCGCAGAAACCAATCAAGGGCACCTGTCCCTCAAGTTTCTGGCGTGTTAATGTGATAGCGTCGTACACGTAGCCGAGTTCAGCAGCAACATTGACATTCTTAGCGAGCACTTGACCGTACTGTCCGTCGTCGGGGTTCTGGAGTGGGTTCGGGAAATGAGGGCCCTTCTTCTCAACCATCTCAACAGTCATACCCATTGCCTGGGGGATGACAAGAATATCGGAGAAGATAATGGCGGCATCGATGAGACCTGCGAATCGGCGGACAGGCTGTAGGGTGATTTCGGTTGCGACTTCAGGGTCGCGGCAACATTCGAAGAAGTCTCGGTTACCCTTGGCTTCGTGATACTCGGGTAGGTAGCGGCCGGCTAACAATTGATCAGGTCAGTGTTGTGTGCTCTTACCCATCGGTCAAGATATCTTCTCACCTTGTCGCATCACCCACATAGGAGGGCGTTCAACGGTCTGGCCTAAGTTGCAACACAGCAAGTCTCAGCACAGTTCTCTCCCATGATCCTCACAACTGAGGCTTGGACAACCCACCCCATGCTGCGCGAAGCAACAGGTCGTTCTTGAGAGGCGCGAAATCTTGCGACATTGTATGTGCTGTTCAAATTATAGATAGTCAAGTCGAATTGGTACAACAGCTCAGGAATAACTGCAAGTTACAGATTGTGACTTTTAAAAGAAGTTCCAATTAAACTACAGATACCCCGCCGAGGACTGCCCTTATGGAATCATCGTGGAGGGGGCCCTTTTCTTATTAGGTACACTTGGGGGGCCGAGCTACTGAGCACGGACAAGGTTGATTCCAAATGAACCAACCAGGCCCACCTCCATACAAGCCTACCTCACCTATCGGCGCTCGGAACTTTGGACGGACCGACACGCTGTCATTACAATGCTGCTAGGCACTCCAGCGCGTTGTTAGCTGCATTCAAGATCCATCCATACGAAGCTATATCCACAACCTCGATCTTCAATACTGTCTCCCTAGAATCGCTCTCATCTGGAAAAGCCTGACTTGAGTGGCCCATCTTCATCCGCGACAATGCCTTCCGAGCGCGAGCTTCAGATCAACCCCATCGTTCCCGAGTCTGTGATCCATAACACAAAGGTTCGCTCCCTCGCTCTTCATGAATGTTGCTATAACTAGCGATCCATTATCCACGCTCAAGGTTCCTGCGAGCTGATCATCTATACAGGCTCTCTCCAACCTCCACAGCCTTACCGCGTCTCTTTTCGGGGTCAGCGCCGGTGTCCTCGGCCTCGAATCTTATTACGGTTTCCTCGTCTACATCATCTTCTCCTGCATCACTGCTCTCCTCTTTTACGCCCTCAAGGTAGCTCCGGAATCGCTCCCCAAAGGCCACGCTCCTCTCGATCCTTCTCGTTATTATCGTGGCTTGTTCGAGTTCTGGCTCGGTGGCATATTCAATGGCGTCTCGGGCTTTGTCTTAACTTGGACATTGTTTTATGGTTTGGTTCGGGCCTAGATATAAAGCATCATATATCAGCATACAAATGGCGTTTCTGGAGTCATGATACAAGATATTCAGAGAGACATTGTGACTTCAAGAGAGCAACTAGCATTTAAAAAGCATCATCCAAAAAGGTAAACTAGAGGTGTCGGTATTCTACACCAAAAACGTCAAAGGTTCAATCAACAATCTCAACAACTTTCCCAACAAATCCTTCTAGTCCAGATTTATCCTGACTTCCGCCTTCTAATAGTATGACTCGTGAACCCATCTCAATCCATTCACGGTGATGGATAAGCTCCAAGCCCATCTCCACTCCGCCCCTCGTCGCATCAGTTTTCTCCTTCTCATTACTCGTTTCGAGGTCGTCGTTGAGGTCGAATATCTCCTCAATTTCGTCTGCTTCTCTTGCTCCTGCTTCCCATCCTGGATCTTGACGCGATATCTGACGTATGCGAGCCACCGTCCGAATACTGGCGATGTAGACATTTACGAAAGAACCGACTGCGAGGGCCTGGGCATCTGGGTCATCAAAGACGGCCGTGAAGCCGCTCGCAGCTTGCAACTTCAACCCCGTGTCTGCCATATGTTTCGACGGTATCGCCAAGATCATGCCACGCCGAATGCGGGGGGGCTCAATGGGAATATTGGAGTCCGGATTGCCGTTCTGGGAACGGTGTGAGAGTGATTGTACGACGAGGCCAATTGATCCGGCTTGTCCAGATTCAAGAGTCAGAACAGGGAGTCTCAAGTTACGTATGCTCACAATCTGAGCGTCATGCCACTCCCCTGGAGTCGCTGATGCAGAGACGGCATTTTTCATGGCAACGCGGGCCAACTCTGCAGAAGAAGGGTGCGAAATCGAGAGTCCGTAGCTACCAGGAGATTGCCTATCCTCCGGGGTTAAGTCGCGGGCTTCGTCATCATTTGGTGGGAAAGGTCCAATAACAATCTTGTCCCCGACAGAGAGTCTTCCAAACCTGAGATAGCCTGACACGACAATACCTGGGTCTTCTTGTTTTCCCAAGGCACCTGTCATGTTGCTGTACGACGTTGGCAGAGAAAAGGTATCGTCGATATGGAATAGGCATTTCGGCTGCTCTGGATTCAACGCCATCCCAACATAGTCACGAGCGGTCGGTGTTGGCGGCAATGGCAGGTTTTCCAAAAGTGCATGCAGGAGGCCAATACCACTTCCTCTTACTGCACTTGTGAATGCTATTGGAACAATTTCGGTTAGGTTGCCACTCTCCGAGATCCCCTTGAGTAGGTCTTGGACCTTGGCCGAGTCATCGTCAGGTACTCGGTCCAAGTCGCTCCATACCTTCTGATCAGGCCGAAGGATTTTGGGTATACGCCCAGCTTCTTTGACGGCTGACAAGATCTTGTTTGTGGTTCTATGCGCGCTTGTCCTGGAAGCGAGATCCATTTTAGTGATGACAACTGCCAAAGGGATATCCAATTTGAGTGATAATGTAAGATGGGCTTTGACAAGATCAGCTCCCACTGATGTGACTCCCAGAACATCCTGCGTTGAGGATGTTACCCCATGTCCTTTGGTGGCTGTATCTCCATCATCTACAGCCAAGCACAAGATGATCCAATGAGGTGCCCAGTTCATCAGCCCACGAAGAACTGTCCGGCGATATCTTGGATGGCCAGCAGAGTCAGAAACAAACACTAAGCGACCACCCAAGGAACAGTCGTGTATATCGACCCAAGACTCGATGTTCCCGTGACTGTAGTTGAGAATTGACTGGTCTTTGTATCCGATGAGTTCCTGAGCTATTGAACTGGTAACCCCCGTGGCCACTTCGTGTCTATGCTTGAGCAAGCTAAGTCGACTATTGCCACGCCCGTTGTCTAGTGTCCCGGTTGATAGAGTCCCCAAAAGACTTGATTTACCTGATGTGGTAGGACCGGTGAAAGTGACTCTTAACTGTGGTGTTGTTGAACTACCACGGCTGGGTACGGCAGCGCTCTCTGTAATAGCTTGCTCGTTCTTGTGAGAACTATTAGTTCCGTTCTTCTCATCCAAGAAACCAAAGTTGGGCTTGACAAGTGCTTCGGCAACCCAGAGTTTTCCGTTTCTAATAATTTGAAGCGGTGAGGCAACAAAACTGTCGACCAACTCGGTCGACTCGACCCACTCGCAGTCACCAACAATGACTCTCCGATGAACTTCAACAGAACAACCTAAGCTTGCGGCCATTACTCTCAAAGTTGTGAGACTCTCTTCCATCTCATCTTTGGTGAGGCCTACAAGAGTGCCATCATCAGCGACACCAATCTCGTACAAGGCTCCCCTTGATTCCTCCAATCCAGGGACAAGTTCACTCAACTGCACAGGAGCAGAAAGATCAACGCTGTCATCAGGTAGTCTTGGAATTGCCAGCTCTTTAGAACTGGAAGCGTGATATGGAGAGGACTGTTGCAGCCTCCACAGGAGCTGGGTAGTCAAGTGCTGAAGCCTCTGTTGGCGGGTTTGTTCACGAGCCTGGCTAGAAGGTGTGAGAGAGGCGGTTGAGGGCATATTTAATCGAGCGTGGCGCGATGTTCCGGCAGTGCTCATGCTCTTAAATACCATCCTGGGTCGGAGGAGTAGGTGCAGCTTGTATTCAGTAGGGCCCTCTTGTGGTTCGGCCTGTAGTTTGATGACCCCATACTCAGATAGCAACCCTGGCTGAGGTTCTTGTGCTGGTCGGCGAGGCTCTGTACCCTGAGCACCCTCGTCCTTCCCTGACACGCTTAGCGGAGTCCAAGGCGAAGACACCCTTGGAGGATCAGGGTCATAGGTGAACACAGACGCCATGGTCGTGTTGTAGTGGGCGTAGGGTTCTTAAGAAGGTTTAACGCAAAATCCGATAAATAAGTGATACTGAGTAGGGGTTCTCAAGATATTGATGACAGCGTGTGCCGATATAAGAGCGATAAAAGGGGAGAATATCGAGTATAAAGAAAAGGGACAGCGTAATATATCCGGAATATCATCTTGCTGATTACTTGAAGAAGTATTGGGAGTTGATCCAAGTGTAGTGATCACGTCTCTGGAGGATTGTGTTAGGGCGGTCAGTTGCCAGCTCAGGAGATGAAAGGCATGATTGAGAGGAAAAGGGTTTATATAAGGTAAGGTAGTTTCGGTCGAGTATGACTTTTTCGGTAAGATGAATGACTGCGAAATGAAGGCTTCCGCACTCTTTAGCTTTTGAAAATTGAAGATAGAAAGTAAATGTAAGGTAATGTACCTTAGGCTGAATAAAGTCTCCCAGCTGGCGAGTCAGAGGTGACGCATCGGCCAAGTGACCAATCAAGAGAGTCTTAGGGGAACCTGGGATACCGTGATCGCCTTAATGGTCCCTTCCGTCAGTTCATATCATTGAACGGCCGGAATACATTTTGGGTACCTAAGGTACCTTACCTACTTACCTATCTACGAGGCAACCCGGGTTAGTGGTCACAATAATTCTCTTTCTACCATTATATCCCTACCTAAGGTAAGGTAGCTTTACAACATTTCATATACGTAAGTATCTGATACTTGATCTCAGTTAGTATCTTAGTTATCAATAGTTCTATACACGTCTGTAAATGTGCTTCCCTTTTTTCTTCTCAACCATCATAGTACCTGGTGCTCGGTACTTGTTGTCTCTGTGGGGCCTTGAGCCGGTATGGCCAGTGGATTGATGCAGTCGTCCATACTGAGTCGGTTATGGGGTAGGGTCGCTTTGGCTTCACCGTGAACACCTCCAAAGCTTCATATCTAACTCCAGCTCAAACACAATAATATTCCATGCTATACAGCTTGAAACGAGTATTGTGAAAAATACAGCCTGACTGAATTTATGGATACCTACGTCGAACGAAATCGAACACGCAGGCGGCGCCATGGCTGACGCATCGAAATGGCTGAGCCACTCTCTCGGGATGGACGGCGATGAGACCCAAAGCCGCATTTGCTGGCGACTCTTAGGTCCCTTACCTGACGCAATGGAATAGGTAGACAACCCACTTGGCGCATCGATGTTGCTGCAGGACTGGAATGAAAACACAATGGCGAATGGCTGCCATAAAGAATATGCTTAAGGATTCAGGGACTTCCATGGAGAGAGACGGGAGGGTCCAAATTGCGGCTGCAACACCAGGGGCCTGGGATTAGACTAATAAAGGGTCTAAGTGCAATCCTCTGGATCGGATGTATTGGATCTCGGGCGCTTGTTGGGCGCCTATTGCATAACGAGATCATAATGCCTTGCAAATCGAAACCTTCTATCAGTCTAGGCCTGAGAGGCGTGTGCCCCATGCCCGAAACGATGGGAGAATTAAAGGATACCTTAAGCACGCCACAAGCATGACAAAGTACCTACCTATCCAATCCTTTTACCTTAGAGGCTTAGACATAAGTGAGTTTCGACGTTCGAGTGGAGGGGTCAGGGGACACCGCCCAGGCTAGGCCCAGGGTCCGTTCTCCCCAATAAACCACCGGTACCTCTAGTTAACACTGCAGCAAACCACTATCGGCCCTCTCTTAAGGCAGCACTATCATCCTCTTCTCCTTTCAGCCCTTCCATTACTTTCATAATTCTCTATTTCCTTTCTCACTAGCACAATTTACCGTAACAACTCGTGAGCATCTCAATCCCGTTCCACATCCAACAAATCTCGCCATGAAGAAGTTTGGCTTCGGAAAGAAAGGCGATGATGGTGATGACGCCAACCGCCACGCCCTCTTTGGTCGCAAGAAGTCGTCTCAGTCCAGTACCTCTGAGAATCCTTACGCCAAACAAGGCGGAAAAGACCCCTATGCCGACGATGCAAAGTATGCCAACGTAACTCCTTACCAGCAAGCCCGCGCTGGTCTCAACAACGGCCCTGCAGCCCAGGCTCCGAATTCCTACGGTGCTCCCGCTCCTGCGCAAGGAAGCTCCAATTCTCAACCCCAGCCTCCGAGCGGATACGGCGCTGACCGATACGGTTCCGGCGGCGGCTATGGTGGAAATCGATATGGCGACTCTGCTCCTCAGAACAGGTACAACAGTCCCGGCCCAGCTGCTGGTGCGAGAGGCCCCGGTGGCTACGGTGGTTTCGGACCCAGCGAGCCTGACACCAACAGAGACAACTTGTTCGCTGGTGCTCAGGAACGCCAGGCCCAGAAGCAACAGCCTACCAACAACGGTCCACAGTCAGGAGCCGATGACGGCTCGTACGGCGGTTATGGTGAGGAGCGCGAGTTGACCGCTGAGGAGCAAGAAGAAGCTGAATACCAATCTATTCTGGCGGAGAAGCGACAACTTCAGCAGGAGAGTGCATCCTCTGTCAACCGGTCGGTACAAATGGCCCGGCAAGCCAACGAAGTCGGTCGCGCCACCCTGGCTCGCCTAGGAGCTCAAGGAGAGCGATTGAACAACACGGAAAAGCATCTTGATCTAGCTGCCAACCAGAACAAGATTGCTCAGGATCGGGCTGCCGAACTCAAGACACTCAACGGAAGTATGTTTGCCGTGCATGTCAGCAACCCTTTTACTTCCAAGCAACGCAAGCAAAAGGCGGACGATGAGGTCATGGCACGCCATCGATCTGAGCGAGAACAACGAGAAGTCACCCGCCGTGATGGTTTCCAAGCCAACCAGCGCATGGAAGGCAACTTCAGAGACATGAGTACCGTGGGTCGGCCACGACAGCAACCTCGCAAGAAGGATTACGGCAAATTTAACCTTGACGATGAGGAGGGAGCGGATGAGGTTGAGGACCAGATCGATGATGGCATCACCGAGCTTGAGGGCCAAGTGTCCATGATGAATATGGTCGGCAGGGCTATTGGCAAGGAGGTTGACTCGCAGAACAAGCAGATCGACCGTATTATGAACAAGGCAAGTGGTGTTCTCAATTTTAAACCAAAGATCATTTTTGCTGACTTAACACAGAGCGATGCTGTTGACGATGCCACGAGAATGAACCGAGAACGATTGGCCCGTATCAAGTAAAGGGCAATTGATAACACGATAATACATAGCAACTGTGTTGGGATAGGGGACGATGAGCACATTGGGATTTAACATGTCTATTTAGACGTTTCTATTACAGAACCGCAGGTTAAGTCCCGTCTTGGTCGTGATCAATTGTATAAACCAACTAAAAAGAATCTGGGGTTTGGAGCATTCCAACAGGCATGCATACATGAAAGTCGAATCACTGTTTAAGCGCCTAAGAAGACGCATGTTGATGCTTGCGGGTTTTTGAAGCCATGTATCAGGCGTCCAAGGTATTTATGTCGCCTCTGAATCTTGACTTCGTCGACTTGAGCTCTGCGCATTCATTGATATGGAGTATTTAAGCAAAGGGCCCATAATAGCTATATTGTTTAGGGACAAACACGTAAATGTTTAATTACTTGTGAAATAGAGGTTGAGAGAACTCCGATGATTTTTAAGATTTGGTTGTTTGATATTTGATATTCAAACTCAGTTTCTATCATACGCAACCATACTGAGCGGCGACTCTCTAGCATTGGTAACTCAGGATGGGGAAGTCAGGGATATATCAGGCCAGGATATCTAAACTTGACCGAGTCTAAGTAGAGATTTATGGTGTTTGGATATGATTGCATCCAACGAAAGCAAGGTATATTTGATGGTACGTAATTTTAAGACTTTTCTGAATCAGTCCTTTTTCGTAATTTTCTGAGCTCTTTCGATAATGAAGTACGGCGTAATAAGTCATGGTTTTATAACCCAAGATGATGGTAAATACCTAAATGGTAGGTACCTTAGGTAGTTGGTGGAGACAGTTAGAGAGCATGAATTAAATAAGTGGAGCATATATAGTGCTTGATAGACCGCCTCATGTCACATTTATTTTGTCGGGGTTGTTTCGGTCTCTGGTCAGGTATAATTCTGATCCTAGCGATTGCCTTCCAGCTACCGACATTGGATCCAAGTGAAAATTTCCACCGTCGCCAACTTTTCACCCTGCACCATGGCAACTGATAATTCTGGCCCTCCTCCAGCGAAAAAGAGGAAAACCAAAAACAAGGCAGACCCAAATGCTATTACGATAGGGGGGAAATCAATTTCCCTCGAAGGGTATCTCACAGCGCCTTCAAAGGCTGTACCTGTAGCCTCAACATCAGCATCAGACAGCCCTACAGCCACCCCCTCAGCTGCCCCTGTCGCCACCACAGAAGCAAAGAAGCAAAGGCCAGAGCACAAGAAGCTTCCTAGAAGGTGTGATACAAGCGATAGGTCTCGGACTCGGGATGATCCAAAACTGCTCAAGGCACGCAAAGAGCTTCCGATATGGCAGTATCGCGAGGACATTCGGAAGGCCCTGCGAAAGTCCGGAAGCGACGTGCTCGTGCTAGTAGGTGAGACAGGTTCTGGAAAAAGTACTCAGGTTCCTCAATTTCTCTATCAGGAGCCCTGGTGTAGACGTCAAAAGATCAAGATCGCCGGCTCAGACGACGAGATTTCAGTGGGTGGCATGGTCGCAATCACGCAGCCTCGACGAGTCGCCGCGACGACTTTGGCTCATCGTGTTTCTCAAGAAGCCGGGACTCCTCTAGGGAAAGGACGACGAGATGGCTTGGTCGGTTACTCGGTTCGATTTGACCACCAAGTCCCCAAGGGATCAAGGATCAAATTCTTGACTGAGGGTATGTTGCTTCAGGAACTTCTACGGGACCCCAATCTCAGCAGCTACAGCGCTATCGTAGTCGACGAAATTCATGAGCGCAGCCTTGATGTTGATCTTCTAGTTGGTTTCCTGAAGCAGATTCTTGCAAGCGACTTGTCTGGCCGCGGGGGCATCCCGCTCAAAGTGGTCATCATGAGTGCGACGGCAGACGTGGAGGGCATTCAAGAGTTCTTCAAGGACGTGCGACCAAAGAACGAGGGCGAAAGCACACTGCAGGTTCTTAAGATCAAGGGACGACAGTACCCTGTCACAGTTCACCATGAACCGCGACCTGTACCCGACATCCAGGACGCCCTTCTCAAGACGATATACAAGATACACTTGCAAGAGCAGCTCCCGGGAGATATCCTTGCTTTCCTGACCGGCCAGGAAGAGATTGAGGCTGCTCAAAAGCTGATTGAGGAATATGCAGAAACTCTTGCCTCTAATGTCCCCAAGATCAAGGTGTTCCCTTTGTATGGTCAACTCTCGATGGACGCGCAGCGCGAGGCTTTCTTACCTGTCAAGACTCCTTTTACGCGTAAGATTGTGCTGGCGACAAATATTGCTGAAACATCAGTCACTGTTCCCGGAGTCAGATATGTGGTGGATTGCGGTAAAGCAAAAGTGAAGCAATACCGAGCACGCCTAGGCATGGAATCTCTTCTTGCAAAACCTATCTCGAAATCTTCCGCTGTGCAGCGAACTGGTCGAGCAGGCCGTGAGGGACCGGGAAAGTGCTTTAGATTATACCCAGAGTCGGCCTTCAAGACACTGCTAGATTCCGATCTTCCCGAGATTCTTCGCAACGACGTCTTGGGGGCAGTTCTGACCATGAAGGCACGAGGAATCCAGGATGTCCTTGCTTTCCCTCTCATGGATCCCCCAGAGACAGAAGCAATTGAGAAGGCTCTGATTCACTTGCATTTCCTCGGTGCTCTCAATGATGATGGCACTATCACGAGGACTGGCGAAACGATGGCCCGCTTTCCTATTTCCGCGCCGTTGGGGGCTGTTCTGCTTGCTGCTGCGGATCCCGAGTTTGATTGTGTGGTCGAGGCGATCGACATAATTTCCTGTATCACATCTGGAGAGGATATATTCTTGAGTATCCAGTCTGAACAGGCCCAAGAAGAGGTGGAAACCTTCAGAAAGGAGCTCCAACGCCGCGAGGGAGACATCATCACATATCTTACTACCATCCAACAATACACCGCGGAGAACGCAGACAGAGTGAATTGGTGCAAGCAACGGAAGATCAACATGAGAAACATGAAACAGGCTCTGAACATTCGAAGGCAGCTTCGGGGTATGTGTCTTAAGGAGAAGCTCCTGGATGAGGCTCCACCAGCTGATCCTCAACCATTCGTTCCTATCTCCCCAGAACGCGCTGAGCAAGTCCTCAAGTGTTTCCTGAAAGGCTTCGCTCTGAAAACTGCCATGCTGGCTCCCGACGGCAGCTTTGTCACAATCCAAGGCAAACACGTCGTTGCCATCCATCCTGCCAGCGTATTGCATGGACAGAAGAAAGAAGCTATCATGTTCCTCGAGCACGTCTACACAAATAAGAATTATGCCAAGAAGGTCAGCGCCATCCAAGCTACATGGATTGTTGAAGCAATGGGAGGCAAGTAGATATTCAGTGGTGTTATTTATTCAGTAAAGGCATGTTTGTAGTTAATACATCGGAAAAGGTCTGGTCTCTATATTATACAAACTTTTGAGGAACACGTGTTCAAGTCAGTAACATGAGCAAAACGATAAGTAATACCTTAGCCTTTGTTATTTGACCATGAATTCTTCAGTCTTGGCCTTTCTCCATGAGGCCATATCTATGACTCCTGGTCGCCACCTTCTTTGCTCCGGTTTTGAATGGCCTGCATCAACTCGTATAACTGGTGTATTTGTTCATCTGCTACATGTTAAACTCAACTATTCGTACGTTGTTCGTTCTTACTTACCGCTCATCTTTGAGAGCTTCTGCTCATCCAACTTATCACCCACCCACTGATCGCCTTCAATTTTTTGCGCATACATTTGCCACTCTGTTAGGAAACCAATCTTGGAACTGCTTAGCATGGTGTTCTTGCTAGGTCTTTTGCAAGAAACATACCAGATGAGCCGGGTTATCCACCTTTCTGTGCGCTCTGAACTCAGCCTTGATGTACTCATCTCCAAGAACTCTCATCTCAGCTGGCAAATGCTTGCGATGGGCACGGAGGAGTCGGCGGTATAAAGGAATAGGAGGAAGAAGGGCAGTAGGATTGGGCTTAAGGCCTCGTTGTGTGTTTGCGGCTGATGCCAGTCTCAACAGAGATGAACGCATATTGGATGAGTTCTTCAAAGGTCTATAAGCCAGCCCGTGCTATTGACATATAGAAACAAGAACTCACTTGCTGTGTTCTTGGCTGGTAAAGACGAGTCGCTGAGAATGATCTCGGACAGAATTGCGGGAGTCGAGAGTGACCAGCACGCTACCACTATCCGCCTCTGCTGCCCCACTACACAGTGCACACGCTTACAACTTTTTATCTGTACCTATCAAAGTCTCAAAAGCTCTTTAAGTGGTGAACAAAACTCCTTTCACAATGTCGTTTTCATTTGATTTCGCCGGTGACGATATCTCCGATGATGAGCAGACTCCATCTGTCGTCAAGTCCACGACAGCTGCTGCAGCCACCACCAGCGCATTTCCCGTCCCAGGAAAGCCTCAGCTCCCACCAACTGTTCACCAGCTCTCTGATTTGCTTGCTCAGCTACCGTCGAAGATCGCTTATAGCCTTCTAGATGTGACGCTCGATGATGGAACTACTATCCAGCTATCACGGAGAGAGTTATGGGACGTGAGGGTGCAGCTTATGGCCGAGGAGGAAGACGTTGCTGGCGCCCAGTCTGAAGGCTTGGGAAGCCATGACGTGAAAACGGGTGTTTATGAGGGCGGTTTTAAGAGCTGGGAGAGCAGTGTCGATTTAGTTAAGGTACTAGCTGCGAATAACGTCACCTCAGCATTGGTACAAAAGGGGCTTCGAGTCATGGAGGTATGTGAAATAAATTTATACTTATAACGTGATATATCTAACCCTAGAGCAACAGCTTGGATGCGGTACAGCTCTACCATCTCTGGCAGTCTTCCAATGGGCCATGGCCTCAACATTCGAAAAGAAGCCACTGTCTCTTATCATGGCGGACTATAACCCTTCAGTTCTCCAGCTCGTCACTTTGCCCAACTTCATCCTTTCATGGGCCCTTAACAACCCTCAGATACCTGCTCTTCAACAAGCTTTCTCAATTGAGGGCGAGGTTGAGCTAGGCCCTGATATTCTCGCCGCCTTTGAACAATCACTCAAGGAAGCGAACGTCACTCTCTCGTTTGTGTCTGGCGCTTGGTCACAGGAATTCGTCGATCTCATATACGCTCTACCTTCAAGCCATGTTCAAGAAAGGAGCACGCTGCTTCTCGGTGCAGAAACAATTTACTCTCCATTTGCCCTCCAGGCCTTCCTCGAAACCCTCTTCTTAATACTGGAAAAGGAGAATAAGACCGATGGAAACGAAGCGGCTGCTCTTGTAGGAGCAAAACGCCTATACTTTGGGGTTGGTGGTTCACTGGATGACTTTATTGACAAAGCACGTCAGAAAGGAGCCCGAGTGGAACAACTCAGAGAAGAGGTAGAGGGGGTCCGAAGAGGGGTTGTTCAGTGCGTTCTTGGACCGACATAGGCATATTGAATCCCAAGTATATCATCAAGTCCCGAGAGGAGTTAAGCAATGCGTGCATCTTCAGCTTATGCGTTCGACTACCAGAAACTATACTGCTCAAATGCTCAAAGCAACATGGGTATATTATATGCCTTTCCCAAACGCCACCTTTAACCGGACTGCTTTCCTCAACAAGTCCTGAGCACCTCAATTGGGATATGGTACGTAAAGCTCATTGGTTTCAGGGCCTTCCTACTTGCCCTTCTTTTGTAGCTTTTCTCTACATTTAGGGCAGTACCATGTCCCGTTGGGCTCGCTCTTGAGATCCACGCATGACCAGTGAAACCACTCATACGGACAATTGTCGTTGTCGCACGCGACCATGTCCCCGTAGCTCACGTTATGGCAAAGGCAATACTTCTTGTCGTCGCCAGCCTCTTCGTCGTCATCGTCAGCATCTCCTATAATATCATCTCCGTCAACATCCTTACCATCGGCCACGGGCGTACCTCTTGACCGACCGTCGGCGCCATCTTCGTCCTCCCCACTGCCACTGTCGACATCTGAAAGTTCACTATCATTCGTTGGCGCAGGCGAGTTTCGATTTGAGGCTTTCTTAACCCGCGAAAGATTCGACTTGTTGGTAGACTTCTTCCGTATCCCACCTGTTGGCGTACCTCGACGGCCGCTCAAGGGTCCTGTTGACTTCACAGATCCGGTTCTTGGGCCTGCGCTGCCTGCCCTCGCAAGACCAGATCCTCCGATGGCACCGCCCTTAGGGGTGCCGGGTCCAAGTGATGAGTGTCTTGCCAAACCGCTTGATGTAGTTGGTAGAGTCCCCAAAGCAGGGTTCACCCGAGCAACGCGCTTTGTCGCGGGTCCTGCAGAACCTTCTCTTTGTCGGTTCAGAATCATGCTGGCTGCGGGTGTTGCCGGAGCAGACGCTGCGTGCTGCTGAGACTGTGCGTGACGAACATTAGGGTGGTTGGGAAGTCGAGCAAGTGCGGGATTGGAAGAGGTTTGCGCAGCGGCAAGAGGAGTTGAGGGACCAGCTGTGGTGGTCAAATGACTTGCTGGGTTTATGGCCCGGATCGAAGGGGCAGTATGATTTGCAGCGCTTGGTCGAAGTAATGAGGGGACTTCGTCAGGATCAGTAAAGCCAGGTTCGGCTCGGTCGTAAAGCAACTTGATTTGGCTGTCCAAGTTTTTGAGATGCTTGTCTACTATGATCTGCATCTTCTGGCACAATGCGATCTTTTCTTTCGATAGTTGGTCGGCTTGCGCAAAACTGTCGCGGACTTGTTTTCGAAGAAGGTCTTCCTTAGGGTTCGGCTCATGGCTTCCGTTTGTCTTGATCCATTTCTGTATCTTCCCGTCCCGGTCCTCGATCGTACGTAAGCACTCGGAGTATTGACGATCTTTATCGGCGACCTCTTCTTGTATGAAGCGGATCTCTTCGGGGAGATTTTGGACGCGGTTGATCCAGTCGTCGAGGATCAAGCCAGGGTCGAGGGCTTCGGCTTGAGGCATCCTCTTGACGAAGTCGATAGACAAGTCGTCTCTAGGCATGATTGTTAACGATAAGAAAGTCGAGCAATACTAGCTAAGAGAAAAATGCGATAACGTCAAAGCCTGATGCCCGAGACCCGTGTGACAGTGTAAACGAATGCGCAGCGATATGTGGCGAGACCAGCATGGATGGGAGATGGAAGGAAAGAAGAAGAAGAAAAGATTGATGACAATGCAGATGAAAAGAATCGATCTGATGATGGCTGGTTGGCTTGATGTAGACAAGACAGGACAAGGGCGAGGGTCTAGAAAATCAAGTGGTCCGATAGCCTGACGGATACGAGTCCCAAAGCCAAATGGTAGATGAAATAGCAGGGCAGTAAATGGCTGTTACCAGCAACCTGCGAGGCAAAGCGGAGCGAGGCGAAGACAAAGACGAAGGCAAAGGCAATGGTTTGGGTCAAACTCAAGCAAGTCCAAAGAAGAACGCGGAGTGCAACTCGACATGAATGACTCGGGCTCGGCTCACCTCGATACCCACTTGCTCGCTTGTCCTTTCTTTTGACTTGAGAGTAGTGGAAGTCGCGGTGTTCTGCTCTGCTCTGCTCTGCTCTGCCGGAATCAAAAGCAGCAGCCGCGTATGTGTTCTCTTCCGGGTGCTCTATTTGAGAAGGATGGGCAGGCAGAATTAGGATGTATGAAGGGAAAAGGTGGAGGCGTTTCTGGTGCAAGTTTTGAGAGTTGGGGAACCTCCGGAGTACTAAGGCAGCATGTTCCACAGGTTGTTTCTCACAGCCACTTGGGTACTAAGGTACCTTAGGTATCGAAGCCACAGTTCAAATTCGCCCGTGCTATGACCGTTTGGCATAGGCCAAGATGCACTAAGAGATAGAAGCTGCAGGCTGGTTCCTGGCGAGCGACATCAAGGTATTTTTAAGTCGCTTGTGTCTCTAAACTCACACGGAGCCTCAGTAGCTGTACTGAAAGAAACTTGGCTATACTTCCCTGACCATCCACAATCTGAGGCAACAGTGGGGCCTCCCGCGCGATTGCCCAACCGCTTGCATTTGTGCATTTTCGACTCTTGAGATCTGGAGCTATCTATTTCACCAACTACATTAACCATACCACACATCTCGACCACCCAAACTTGCGTCAAAAATCATCACTTGAAGAGCTTTGCAGCCGTCTCATACTATCTGTTGTGTTATCGGTATCTTACAATCACACTATCATCATTATTTGGTATCAGATACGCGGCAACGACTTATTCAAGTCACTCTTCGTCTGGACTACTGCTTGATACATCGCACACCCGTACCAACCAAAGCACCTCTTTTCTTGTGCTCCAACGATGGACATAGACTCCTATAGGTACCGGGTGCCTAAACCCAACTACCTTCCTCATATTGCAGACGAGGATCGTGATAACTCGGTCGTTGAGGAGTTCTCCAATCAACCATTGGGGCTGGCTAGTGAGATGGACAATGCTAAATTCTACAACAAGTGCAAGCGTCTGGCTGAAGAGTCTGGTATCACAAAACCCAAGGGTTACAACGTTTCCTTCCACTGCAACCCGGACATTGAGAAGCATCATTTCGGGGTCACTCATCCCATGAAACCGTGGCGATTAACCCTGTCCAAGAGTCTCATCTACTCTTACGGAATGTCATTCGCGATGGATAACTACATCTCCAGAGCCGCCACATATGAGGAGCTTGCAGAATTTCATTCTTCTGACTATCTAGATTTCCTTGGTACTGTCCTTCCGGAGTCAGTACCTCGGGATCTCGAGAACCAAGGGGTTGACCTCAAGTTCAACCTTGGTGGTTCTGATTGTCCCCTCTTTGATGGCCTGTTCAACTACTGTTCATTATCAGCCGGCGGATCTCTTGACGCGGCCAGGAAGATTTGCTCTAAGCAGTCTGACATTGCCATCTCCTGGGGTGGCGGTCTTCATCATGCCAAGAGGTCCGAAGCGTCTGGATTTTGTTACATCAACGACATCGTGATCGCCATTCTTGAACTCCTTCGATACTACCCGCGAGTATTATACATCGACATCGATGTGCACCATGGAGACGGTGTTGAAGAAGCCTTTTTTTCAACGGACAGAGTCATGACAGTCTCTTTTCACAAATATGACCCGAATAACTTCTTCCCGGGGACTGGCGCCCTCGACGACAACGGCCCTAAGAGCGAGCATAATCCGGGCGCTCACCATGCTTTCAACGTACCATTGAACGACGGTATCACTGATGAGCAATACGACCATTTATTCAACACTGTCATTGGCAAGATTGTGGAGAAGTTCCGACCGGGTGCAATCGCTTTGCAATGCGGTGCGGATTCTTTGGCCGGCGATCGCCTGGGCCGCTTCAACCTCCAAGTTCAGGGCCACGGTGCCTGCGTCAAGTTCTGCAAAGAAATGGGCATCCCCATGATGCTCTTTGGAGGCGGCGGCTACACTCCCAGGAACGTGGCGAGGGCGTGGACTTACGAGACGAGTATTGCTATCAATGCCCAAGACAAGATCAACCCCATTCTCCCAGAGCATGCCCCGTGGCGTGATCACTTCCGGCAGGATACCCTCTTCCCTACTCTGGAACAAATCCTGGGCGAGCCACGAGTGAATCGGAACCCCCCGAAGCGACTGCAGGAGATTGTGCAACATGTTACGGAACAGCTCCGGTTTGTGGAAGCAGCACCAAGCGTTCAGCTCCAGACAATACCACCAGATCTTGGTGCCATTAGAGACGATGTTGAGGAACGGCTGAAGGAGGAAAACGAAGAGAGACGCGACGAGGTTCGGAAAGCCCGAGAAGCTGCAATCGGGACCGCCATGCAGCTTTGAATCACGGAGTACTTCTCAACGTCACAATGTTAATAGTGCCGTATTGGCACAGTGGTTCGAGGGCCGCTTTCGTTTCTCCGATAAAGCTCGAGCCAGGCTCGGAACATAATATTAACTCCGGAGTAAGCTTATTTGAGCTCGTCAAATCTGAGTTGAAAAGATCTCCTGAACGCCTTGTCTGTAAAGGATCATCACGACAAGGGCATTTATTAATCTCCTGTTGGAGAGGGTTTCGCTCTCGACCCAGTATTCCACCTCTGGCGTTACCATATTCAGCATCTTTGGAATTTTCGTCCCTTGTTATTTATGACTATTGAATAAGCCATTAGAAAATCATGCCCAGAAGACGGCTGTGTCAGGGCATGATGGTTGGGTTTTTTTTGTCGCATCGTGTTCCACAGAATCCTTTCGTATCCATCTCACCGGCTCACCCTTTGAGCACGAGGCAAGGTGCCAAGGTATGATATGATATTGATGACAGCGAGTGGGATAGCAGTAGAGTCAAGTTAGGGTATAATACACAGCTTGATCATTCTGCAACTTTTTACATTACGGAATTGTATGTCACGCCGGGACTTCTTCAACTCATCAAAGTCCGCATACATTTCCTAATTCAAGAATCCGTCTCCAACTGCTAATTCCAATACCTCCCCGGGACCTTTGCAGCAATATCTTCCTTTGTTCAACACTTATTTTCTCTTCTTGAAATACGAGATTGGTAACCATGGTTACTTTCAATCGGATTGCCCTTACTGTTCTGGCTGTTGGCGGCTCTGTAAGCGCTCGTCGTAAAGACGAATGTCGGGTTGCTAACCATGTCAAGGCCGTAGAGGCAAAGCCTGCTGCCGCAGCTTCTTCAGCCTTGTTTGGGCTATCCGATTTTAAACCCGGCGTGGAATGGGAAATTGTTCTACACCAGCCTATCAAGCACGGTACCGTTGCCGATTTGATCCCGTCCAAAGCCAAAGTTTGGGTCATTGATATGGGACATGGCCGCGATTATCCAGAGATGATTCCCCTGCTCAAGGTATTGCGTGATTGTTCCAAGCCCAAATAACATGACAGTATACTAAAACCTTTATACAGGATGCTGGAAAGTTCGTGATCTGCTACTTCAACGCCGGAGCTCTTCAGTCATGGGACAAGGATATCAAACAATTTCCCAAGGCCGTTATTGGTCATTCCTTGGCCTATCCTTATGACAGTGAGGAGTGGTATCTCGACATTCGTGACTCAACTGTGCTCGAGCTTCAGAAAGCACGCCTTGACGTTGCCGCAAAGATTGGATGCGATGCAGTGGACCCTGACAACGTCGACGCCTGGCAGCAGGATGGCGAAGACCCTACAGGTTTGAAACTGAAGCCATCCGACTACACCAAATACCTCAAAATCTTGCAGATTACGCCCACTCAATCAAGACCAAGGATGGTAACCGTCTTCTCGTGGGCCAGAAGAATGCACCGGAAATTGCTGAGGACCTTGTCTCAGCCCTTGACTTCGCTGTTCTCGAGTCTTGCCGCGGCACTACGGATCCTGACGAGGAGAACTGGCCATTCTGTGAGGACTTCCAAACATATGTCGATGCTGGCAAGCCTGTACTCCAGATTGAGTATCCTCCTTCTGTTAAGAAAACCGGTAAGCTCAGTTCGTCCGACAATACCTACTACTGCACCCCCAAGGGCGAGGATAAGGGTTTCAGCAAAATCTTGAAGTGGGCTTCTGCTCAACTTGACGGCTGGGGTCAGTTCTGTGGCGATGATCCTTTCCGCACTCCTGTCATCAACGAGTAGAGCCGATCGTGAACAAGAAGTGTTTCATATACATACATATTAGACTGTTGGTCTCTGTATACTTGGAGTGGTGCAATACTGCTTAATGAAACCCGCTGCCACTGTGAACATGGCTCTAATCGACGTCAAATTTTAGACTTCTATTCGATATTTACCGTATTGATTTATTTGATCATTCTTTTGCCCATTTTGTTGACTTCCTTTACATTCTCAAGCAGCCAATCCATAGTCACCCAAGGCTGTTTACGTGCTTGTACATAAGGTAGCCTTGGGGCGTCAACTTTAGCCCACCAGCGTTCCCATATTTCTACGTATTTCTTCCTCTGAAAGCCCAGCTGTGAGCACAGAGATTCCCTCATGATGGATTTCCGTCTAACATAATACTGGCTATTATGTGTATCAAGGAAGAGAAGTTGGACAACCTGACGAATCAGCAGGAGCCGTATAGATGTTCAGTCACAAGTCAACGCGTGAGAATGATTCATTCCATCAGCTTTTGCAAAAGCATCTCAGACAGTGGAATCGGTCTGACAGCCTCGCACCCACTCATGCTCCATTACCAGCATATCGTGGAAAGTAGAGGCCATAGGATCCCTCACGTGCAAGTTTTGTCACTCACCATCCTCAGATTTCTAGCCAGTGACTCGCACGCGACAGAAAACACCACATTCAAGAGCCCTATGTCAGTGGCGGAATTTGTTCCATGTTTAGGTAAACAGGCTTCACGTTTTTTTGGTGTATTTCCTCCTACATCCGGGCTATACATGTAATTCTTGCTGAAAATGTCGCTGCCAACTGCTTCTTTGTGGCCCTTTATTGATAGTCGCATCCAAGCATGGTAGTTATGGTCTGTGGTTCTAGATACACTTTTCGAAGATGGCGATTTTCAAATACAGTGTTGCAGCTTCCAAGGCCGCCCCGCCCCCCCCTTTTTGCACTATCCTTGGGAACGCTTTTCTGAGATCAAGAATATGCAATAGTAGTTAATCGCTAACCAATACTCAGCATAGTGAAAAGAAAGTTGAGTGTAGTCATGAAATTGTTACCACATCACTGGGCAATGCCAGCTCTGGCTTTTTGGTGCATCTTTCGAAGCTGAGCTGCCACAAACACCACAAGTGCAACACCAACGACAAGACCTATGACAAGAAGCATAATATCAACGGGTACTGGGTTACCGTTGAAGGTCTCGTGGAACAAAACATCCAGGCCAGATTGTGAGAAGTTTAACAGGCCCGAGAGGCAGATAATGAGGCCATACACAGTTCCAAAGGTTCGGAAACCAAACACCTTTGCACTGTAGTCGGACACAGCAGTGTAATAGAATGGGCGGTACAATACAAAGAGTACAATACCAGTGTATGCTGCCCACTCAAAGGGTAGGACTCCCAAGATACCAATGAGCGTGCCAAATGCAACGAGTGTCGATAGCACAAGAACAGTGCTGACATGGTCAAGCGCTGTTCCGATGAAGGGAATCGCAAATATTCCACCTGCTGGCAAGGCTACATCGAAGAAAGTATTGATCCTTACAGCACGATCGTGGTCGCCGAAGATGGCTTCGTACTGCGGTCGTATGGTCGCGACGAAGAAGTTGATGCGTGTCATTTGAACGACAGTGAAAAGGCAAATGAGGATGAACCAAGGAGAGCGGATTTGATCTACCACAGTGCGGTCATGGAGGACTCCCCAGACACCTGATGCAACATGCTGTCTCTCCTTGGCCTCAACTTGATCATCACCCTTGGACGAACCTAGGAGGTTCTCGATATCATGTACAACAGCTTCGCGCCTTTCCCTCTCTTCACGACGCTCATCGCGGAGCAAAGCTGTATGCTCGTCAATCTCCTGCTGCGTGCTCGATGTCGAGTGCACAACAATGTTTTCATCCGCTTCAGCAGCCTGGTCGACAAGCTCGCCGACAGTCTTGTAAGACTGTCCAGGCATGACAACAATTTGACTGACGAATATCACAGCAGGGACAATCAAGTAGACGAGGAAGAATTTGCGGAGGGTGAAGCTACCCTCTGTGGCATTGTATATCAGACGATAAACGAGAAACAATGCACTCGAAGAGTCGAAAGCGCCGGTCAATAGCGCGAGAATGAGACCTGAGTGCCGCGGGAAGGCATTGGAGAGCTGAAATGATGAGATGTATGTGAATGGGCCACCGAGAGCGAGGAACAAGTATCCGGGGAGAAGACCGTCGAAAGGCAGGGATCCAGCATATGCCATAAGTAATGTGCCTATCGTTAGGAAGAGACACCCGAGCAAGCCACACAGACGAGGACCAAAATGGTCGAGAATTGCGCCAACAGGAAGGGCTGCAACGTTTGTCCCAACAGCAGCGACTGTGAACATGAGGTTAAGCCTGATTTCAACGCATGTGTCCTGGGGATCATCAGAGATAGCGTTTGTATCAATGGTTGGGCTTTGATAGTGGCTGAGCTTGCATACATCAGAATATGCACCTTCAAGCTTTAGGACTGGCTTGATGGCAGCATAGCCAAAGACTAAACAGTGTTAGCAACTTTACCACAGATGGCAAGGTTTTGATAAGAGACTTGCCTATGCCCGCAGCGAAGAGACAGTGTACAACTGCGGCACCAATCTGGACTAGATTCACTTGTTAGTATAGGTTTCTTATCTACCTACACATCCAATCCGTTGATAAGTGAAAACTCACGCAATCGCTTCCACTGGGGAACCTCAAATGCCCCAACAGTCTGAGCATGCTGCTCATCTGGCCTCAACGAAGCCGTTTCAAAGTCCTGAGGAACAGGATTGAAAGTCAAGCGTCGGACGCGCAAACTCGCATCACTCCCTCTCCTCTCAATTGAAGCGCCATGACCGGGCGGAGCGGTCAACGTCTCGATGCTTTGAACACGGTTCAGCGACATGCTCGGTGTGCCGAAGTTTGAAAGAACTGACTACTGTCACTTGCAATGGGATGGGCAGGCCGTCTGAGATAGGTATTTTAAATGGGCTCCGGGTAAAACATATAATGTGGAGTCAATGACACTACCGTACAAACTCACAAAATTGAGTAGCGCCTGTGGGTATTCTAATCCCTGTTTTTAAAAGCCCTATTGGTCAGATTAAGAATAAAGATCTGACATTTTGCTATTGGTCAAATGACCACAGTAGCTTGGATCCACAGGCGCTACTCAATTTCGTGAGTTTATACGGTAGAAGGCAACCTGCAGTAATGCGCCTTTAGCGCTAATATTTAGCTGTGTTTTTTATCTTTATCAATGTCCAGTATCAAAATATGACTGGTTTTGTCACTAAACAGATACAACCTTGGGCTGCAGCCAGGAACCCAACATCCTCATGCATGTCAACCTCCACCGTTACAGTTTGTCATTTTAACTGTTGCGCCCAGCGTCTTGTACTCTCAACGGTATTCTTAGAAGGTGTCTAGGCAACACCAGTTCGCCAGAGATGACAGCTTAGTAAATAAATCACTATTGCGCATTATTAGAGGCCTGTCAAGATGTATCCCTACCCCTCCGTGATCTAAGATGACGCACGGAGCGGCACACGAGTAGACGCATCCTTAACCAGGATTGGTTCCGATCAAGGGTCACATGCAGCAGCAGTGCGGCAACATGCTAGATTGTGGTTGGTAGAGGTTCGAACAAAGTGGTGAATGCATGTGGCGTCTGGGGAACAAGACGTTCCCTAACTTAGACCATCACGGAACGGGACTATTATATCCCGTCCAACGACCACTCATTCATTCATCGAACATATCGATAAAGGAGCAGTCTGTCACCTCACAATTTCAAAGTTAAGGGCTACCAAAGAATACAATTATCGTACTTTAAAAGACACTATACACTATCCAAAATCACAGACATTACAAAGACAAGCTAAGCTCAAAGAGGGGGCATTTCTATTCCAGGACCCAACGACGTTGACCACTTGATCTCATTGCTGTCCGAAAAGATTCTTCCATCGCCATCTCTTCGGTTAGGGGTATAAAACACCTTGAGGGCTCCTCCCATGCAAAATTGACAATCGCTGGCTGCATTCGTCTGTCGCCAAACAATGGCTCAGGGCATGATCGTTCCGTGAGGAGTCCAATGTAAGAGACAGGCCAAAATGCAATATATGGAGTACTTGCTGACATAAGAAAATAAAGTAAAACAAATACTGTTAGAAAAGGACGCTGAGAACAAGACAAGCCAGTAGATCGGCTGTCGGAACGTTCTTAGGTCCTTACTCATCCAGCTATCCAAGTGATTCAATCCGGTTCAAGAAATGGGAGGAAGCCTGCTCATGCCAGCCGTCGCGCACCTCATCGATATAATCAACTCAGGCCCAACAGCTTGCGCTCGTCCGTGGCCCGCGGCCGAAAGGTCCCAAGCTCTGTCACCCAGAATATTGACAAGAAGTTCCAAAAACGCACATCATACTTGACTTCGTCAAGTAACATTCTTTTAATAGTATCGGACAGTGATCTTTTGGCCCTCGGCAGCAGCAGTCTACAAAAGAATGTCAGTATTTCGCTGATGTCGCAAGAGGACAAGGATAACTTACGGTGCAGCCAGTTCCCTCACTCCACTGGCCATTAACGTAGGAGCATTTCTTATTGCCGCCTTTGATCTCAATGTTGAAGTCAAGGAGGGCAGTGCTGGTTGGCGAGTTCTGGAAAATGGAGACAAAGGTCATGCCGTTCTTCATGCCAACGCCGAGAACCACAGGTGCCCAGTTACCGGCATCCTTGCCCGTGGAGCTGTCCCAGACACAAGCCTCCTCGACAGTGTAGCCCTTCTTGTTGACGTAGTATTGGGCTGAGGTGCCTACACCGTCCCAGACATAGTACTTGTCCTGATCGGGGTTGCAGACAGCGATGCTGCTACCAGGCTCAGCGACAGCAGGGATAACCATGTTCTCAGTTCCGGGGTAGTCAGTTCGGCAAGTCGCAACCTGCTCGTCGAGATCATTTTGAATAGTGACACCACCGACACCGGGTTCGCAAAGAGTGTCGTAACCGTCACGGGTCAGTTCGAGCTTGCCATGCTTGTTGCAGTAGAGTCCACCAACAGACTCACGCTCGGAACCTTGAGCAGAGGGCCACTGGGTCTTCTGGTAGCCAACGGGGCAAGCGTAGGAGCACATAGCACCGGGCTTGCAACCGTCGCCAGAGATGGCAGTGTCAATCTGGTAGATTAGCTTGGACACGGAGCTGTAGTCAGGGCAGTACTGAATACCAGACCAGCCGCCAATCTTCAACCAGTCGAGGGCAACAGCACCATAATCTGAGGGGAAATCGCAGCAGTCGATAGTACCGCTGACAAACTTCTTGTCAACACCAGTGGCGCCGCTGGAGCCACTGTAGCTGGAGCCGGAGCCGGAGCTGGAGCCACTGGTCTTGGGCTTGGAAGACTTAGGCTTGGAGGCCTTGGATTGAGTGGCGGCTGGGGCCGAGTAGACAGCAGTAGTAGCTGCAGCAGTCTTAGGTTCGTAGAATTGAGCGCCCACCTCCTTCTTGGGCTGAGAAACCTTGGCGGGCTGAGCAGCACTGGTGGCAGGAGCTGCGGGTGCATCGTAGGTAGGGTTAGACTCGCCAACAATGACGAGGCTACCACCATCGAGACCAGCCTTGGCGGCCTTGATGTCGATCTCCTCTCCACCGAGCTCATAGACGGTCTCGGTGGCGGCGACAACGTACTCGGTGATAACATCAGGGTCACGCTTCTCGACCTTGGAGCCAGCGTGGCGGCGAGCGTGCATGTGCTGGTGCTGGTGATGCTGGGCGGTGGCACCGGCGGCGAGCGTAGCCGCAAGGGTGTAAGTGATGAGGTGCTTCATGGTAACGGTTCAACCTAAATATCTGGTCCAAACTTGTGATTAGCCTTCAACCTTTTCCTGTTGCTATGAGACAATTCCACAGTGCATGTTCATGAAGGAGAGCCGATGAGACATGAGAGTTTGCGCGGTGCATCATTTGCGCATGTCTAGACGTCCAAAGCTTCCTGTCGTCGAGTTTGCCGTCGCCTCAGTTGATCAGGCCCGAGGTACCTAGTTCGTGTGTCCTGGCTCATGTTGCTTTCCCCTCCAAACATAATTGATCTTGCGCCTCCATCATCGCACATGGCCCGTTTCCACCAATAATTTCCCTCGGGTTGCCCGTGGTATTTTTCTCGACTTTCGCAGCCGACAGTCGTTGTGTTCATGATGGTTGTTGTTGCTCCTTGAATTGGTACGACTTGAATCTCGTCTCTGCCACATCGGCCTCGTCTCCAATCGCCACTGTTCCCCTTCTTTGCGCATCGACTAACCTTTTATTGTCTCTTAAAGAATGTTGTGTTTTTGAAAGTATGTCCAATCCCCTCGACTAAGTGAGCGACTGCTGTAAAAGCGAACGTGATGAGGCAAGGAGCCGGGGAAAACAAAAAACAGTTGATAAATGAGTGTGGGAGAGAGTAAGTAAAGATGAAACTCTCAGTTGGCAAGGAAGGAGCACACGAGGAAAGCAAGAGGAACAAAGCGCCTGGGGTTGACGGAGACGAAAGGGGATAAGAATGGAAAGAGGTCCAGCGTCTTGTCCAGGATTGGGGATGGACCAGGGACTGGGGGAGTTAGGGGAGGCCTAGTAGGGGGGCGGACTAAGGCAAGGAGCATGAGCAGGGGGTGTTGATTATGTCCAAGAAGAAGACCGCCCAGGGATCAGGATTAGGCGGACCTCACCAAGAGATTGGCATCCGAAAAAGCTGGGCCCCGTTGATGAATGCGCACCCGGCGACGATGAGGTCTGGGACGCAAACAGGCCCTAGACCGTATCATCAAGTGAGACATGACACTGAAAAAAAAATACCAGAACCGGTTTTTTTTTCTACCTCAATCAGTCTAGTATCCGTATCAGTTCCAGAGTCAACTCGCATATGCTGGAACATGGCCTCTTGATCTACCTCGGCCAAGGGAGTTCCTTTTTAGTATTCAAGGGGGCCGACTTCCAAGTCCAGGGGAGATTCACATAAGGAGGGGAAGACGCCAATGAGACCAACAACTGTCCAGGGGATGCTAGTAGGAAATCGTCTAGAAACAGACGCAGGACAACCAACTAATCTGAGCGAGTTCATGACAGGCCATCGACCATCAACTGTTGTTGATCCTGCTCAAGAGTTGTCTGCCAGGAACGGGGGAAATTACACCTTTTTTGGTTTGGTGGGTAACCTTCACAGACCCATCTCCGTGCCTCGAGTTGGCTAGCATAAGTAAGTTGTCCCCTGTTCCTGTTGGACAATGCCCCTTGGGAACCAGGCACAGTGCAGGCGCAGCATCTGGGAAAAAAACACACACCTGCCAAAACAAATCGCATTTCCGTCTTCATTACCATAATAGAGCTCGCCTGACAAAGGACAACGAAAGTGAATCAATGCGCGTAAGGCTACCTTACAGTTTAGCCCCTGTATTTTTATTAGTACCTAACAGCCCTACACTAGGAGCCAGGGTAATCTATAAAGTCTCTAAAATAGCTATATTTTTTCTTTAAAATATATAAAATAATAAATAATAAAATCAAAAGTAATATTTAGCTAGTATTTTTAAGTTAAAATAGGAAAATAGAAAGATACTTTAGTTAAGATATTAAGAACCCCTGTAAGCAAGTACCCCGCTAACGAAAAAAGCAGGGGTTAGAGTGTAGTACTCCGTACCTACCTTAGGTAGGTATCAGCCAATAGGGTCTTTGCGCCAGTACTTCGGAACGTCACTCATATTAAAAAGAGATCGACATTTCCCCCTTTCCTTTGTTCGCTTGCGCATGAGAACGTTGTTAACAACAATCAATCAATCAATCAATCCATCCATCAATCAATCAATCAATCTTCTGTTCTTGGTCCCTTGGCCCGTTGCTGGTTACATATGCGCCTTACGTACCACTCCAAGAACTGCGGATGTACGCATTGTCATCTACACCCATGCAATTTGCCTACCCGCTGTTGTCGTCGTCATGGCATAAATTGCGATGAACAGATCCCCGTGTCTTCGGTTGTTGGATCCACAGGTAGACAGGTTAGCTGCCTACTAACATACAAGGAGAACAGGGGACTCATACCGCTACTCCCACAGCAACCGACCTATTCAGTACGTAGAGGGCCGCTATACAGTACTTCGTACAATAGCGCGCCTACGTACCACTGAACCCAGCACAATACCCACTTCCACCGTCTGATCACACTGATCTACGGATAAGCAACTGCTTAGCTTAGGGTCGGCCTTGGCTTTGGTTGTCTATGGCTCAGTCTTCGCCCGCGGTCCAATACATTCAATACAGATCAGATCTAGCCTCTGAATCCTTGGGATAGTTCTGTAGAGATCTAAAGGCTATGTACGAAGCAAATTGAATGAGTATTTATTTCATCAGTCTGTCTACCTTACAACCCAGCCGGTCAGACCATTTTTCGCGAATTATGAAGCCCAAATGCCTCCCTAGGTGCACCTACCTTTGACATGGGTCTCTGTGGAGCTCCGTTCCGCAATTGCAGTACAGCGCATGTGCTAGCCGAAAGCCTCAGCTGCATTTCACTTTCGGGTACCTGGCACTAATCCTCTAAATCTGCTACTCTCGGACTCTAGATCAGAGAGACCCTTCAAAACTCTCTTTGGGGTGACCGTTAGCCGTTTCACAATGAGGCCTGGCGGTAAAGCCAATCACGAAGGCGAGTTTTACGAGCACACTCTCATCTCAATTGATAGCCGCCGGCAACAACCATGGATCTCCGGTTAGTAAGATCTCACTTTACCAGCCTCTAATACCAATGTTACTCGACACCGATATACCCATCTGGTTGGTTGCTGGTTTAATGAGGTTCAAAGCTTTTACTTGCAAATCAACCAACCAAGCTCGTTCAAAAACATCCAATGTCGTGATGCTCGGTTCGTGACTGAATGCATCTTGTCTGGCTTTGATCCACCAAGCGTCAGAATTAGATCGGCATTGCCGCGTCTTGTTAATTCCCTGACTGCCTCAATAATTCCTCATCCTGGTATTCGCCAAGCGAATTCTGGCTGGATGCGAAAATAACAGTTGATGGCGTCCAATCGACAACGCCTCGGCAAATACTTAATCTTGCTTCCTTGCTCGAGTCTCTCCTGACGCTTCTCAGCACGGATCGTGGCCAGACTTACAGCGGCCCCCCACTTTGATTGAGTCTGACTGCGAAGTTTATCTTTCTTTATTAATCACTTCTCCTTCTTTCTCTTCGTGGTGTTTCTAAAACGGTGAAGCCCCCTTTTGGACAAGCCAGCCCAAGCCTTGGCATTCTTGTCTCTCGTCTTTTCTGGTTTTGCAACGCAACCAGCTTGTTTAGAGCTTAGACTAACGTTCTCCTTTTCTTTTCTCTCCACTTTTTTTGTCTGCTTCCCCTTGCATTGGCCTTCGGGTCTTTCATCGGCTGGATATTGTCGGTTCGGCGGCACACGTCAGCACCTAATTTCGTCCTCTCCTAAAGATATTGTTAAGTCGCTGACAGCCGCCACATGGTTTCGTCTTGTTACAGTGGCTGGATATGTCTGTAGAGAAGCATGCTCGTGTCCCTCCGGGTCAGTAACAGTTGACCCGGTATCAATATATTCAAGAATAAGCCAAGTACGTTGCCCCTACTGGCACGGGCTTAAAGCTTAGGTCCCTCTTTCGATGGCCTTTTTTTTATAATTAAAAAAAAAAAGTACCTCTCTCTGTACCTAAGGTATCTTCAGGTTTGTGACCCGGTCCTCGGAGAGCAAGAAAACTTCAGACCTTGATAGAATATGTTTTGACATATTCATCAAATCGTCCCCTACACTTACAGCGGCTTATCTGGAAGCCTGTTTTTAACCCTTTTTCTTATCGCTTATTGTTACAGTCCCCAAGAGTTCTTCCCTCCCCTAGCCGGACCGCCTTGGGGCGTCCGAAACGCTCCTCTTTGATATAATAGGAGCTAGTTATATGAGTTTTATATGTACGACCTTGGTACAGACTGTCACTCCCCTTGTATATGTTTCACAACGTTGACATTGTCCGTATATAAGGGCTCCTTTCACTGACGAGTCTTCTTTGTCCTTCCAGCCCACTGACATATCTATTTTCGTCTTACATTTTGGCCAGTGGCTATGAAGTCCTGCCTTGTTGAACTCTGTCTGTAGTACAGACCTTTCAACCAAAGTAGTACATATCGAATACGAACGATCTTGCATGAAGTTGATATCTGTTGTGATCTGTAGGGCAGTATGTCCGCTCTCATGGTTGCATCAGTATCATAACGGAGCTGAGACTTTCGCGTTTCTTAGTGGCATTCGTCACACGTTTGCTTTGTATACTTGTGGCTCTTCTTTTAATTTGGTCCTGGTTACATGACACGGTTCATATGACGTGGAGCTGCATTCCACTGTGGTGAGTAGTCTCAGTTAACTTGAGACCAGTTACCATGTGTTGATGTGCAGGGTGCAGTTCATGATTGCCAGGGCAAGCCACTACAAAGGTCTGGAATACAATGGTTACACGCATCTTAGATACAGGCTAGAGACTTGGGAAGTGGTCTGAAGTTTGAAACAGAGAATGTCCAATCAACTACAACGACGCCATTGAGTGTCAGTCACGTAATACTATATACAGCTTTGGATATACTTGGCACAACTTATCACAAAGCACGAATGATTCAAGGCACCTTTTCAATTCTGTTTCTCTGATTTGGCATCGCCTACCCTAAACCTTGACATGATCGTATTGAGGTTGACGCTGGCCATCTGACTTATCTAACTCCTATTGAATTTCCGCAGTTCTGTGTCTATAGCAATTTTATACCTACTTCATATGTGTCTCTCTTCAGATGTGTACTGGAAAATTCAAAACTACCGAAATGCAAACTGTGTGCCGGCAGTGTTACAACATCACCAGCATCAAGAGACAGAACACAACCGTCGAATCACAGGAGCCAAATAACAATACAGTATCTCAGTCTGACACCTAATTAAACCATGAGTCAGCATAAGAATGCGATTGCTATATAGGTTTCAATATACCCAATGGTGCTCGTCATGGGAAGGATAAAAAACCTCACCTGAGACAACTTGCAACAGCTAGGAGCCTAGGACAACGGCCCTATGGATGATGACAATGGAAGCCTGGAACTCGTGACAGGACGACACAACGACGAAAAGAACATATATCTGGAATGTACATTGTTACCATTTGTCCATCCTGTGCATGGCACGCAATGACTCAGATTTATCGTGGATGGAATGAAGTCTTGGGGCATGACTTGCGCCACGACTAAACCACATTTCAAGAAGACCACATCTGGCTGACCTGCAGGATTGAGGAAGCCCGAAGCGTTCATTCGTGGAGAGCGAAAATTCTGATAACACGCATGCCAGGCACGCCTTAGGCTCTGTGCAACTGGAGATGTAGATATTACAGACAAATAGCAATTATTAGTCCATATCAAGTAGTAACCCCTAAACCAGGAAAACCATTACACAGCTGGGGAAACCTCACTTGAAGGCCACTGTCCACGCACGTTGGATATGGGTCGAGGCGGCCATACACAAACACCAAGACCTGTATGAGACGGGACCGAATAGGGTAGCCAGAAATGACAACCGTAAGTCACCCCGTCACTTTCTTGTCGAAGTAGGAAAGACCACAGGCAGCCTTCAGAAGGGACGCCAGCAGTAATTACACCAGCAGAACGTACATGACAGGCTTGTTGTCCGACCACTTACCAGCTGAAAGGAAAAGGCAGTGTCCAATCAGTTCAATTGCATATGATTCTCACTAAATCGACGGGGCTGAGGCGTTTACATCAGGTTTAACAAGGCACTTTTTGGAGAACGTCTGGGCATGGGAGTGTGTCGAAGGGTCCAGGAAAGTCATCGAGGTCCAGATGGAATTGGGACATCAGTTTGCGCCGGTTTGAACCTGTGTGTACCAAGGCCAAAGTGCCCGACTGATAGGAAAGCTGGATGACGAACTTGAAAGCTGGCGGGACTAACTTGACGGTACACCATTATTTGCTCTTTTAACGAGCACCTACGGAGGTAAACGCCCTTAAGATGAAATCATGAATATCACTCAATGTTGGTTCAGCAGCAAATCGAAAATCATTGAACAGAAAATAGCATTGCAAGCGCTGAACAAGTTCAGTAGTTTTCGGTGAAAGCGAACCTGATTGTCTCACAGCCACAACAACAAGTGGGCGGATTAATGTGATCACTGTGACGTTGACGGTGAGTCAAGCCGCTAGAGACTCGAGAATTGGGGAATACTCGTGAGATCAGCACATACTCTCCAGCCTCCCGAGCCTGCGAGTCACGTTAATATCGTGCTAAACTGCATGGAACTTGACCACTGACTTGATGCTTGATATTAATTGAAAATGTGATCTGATATGAGTTAGCTAAGCTACTAATAAGGAGGCTGTCATTGCGATGGGCATAATTTACAAGCATCATGATATGCTTGCTACGGAGTATATAATTGCAGGGCATTTGCTGACAAGTTTAACCTGCACAAGAGTGGCGCGCATTGTGGCATATTGCTAGAAGGTACCGAGTCGGATACCGTAAATTGTCAAAATCCTCAATAAGTCTTCCAGGTTTTGATTATCCTATCAGCCTCTCTATCGAGCTTTGGAAGTCTCGGGCAGTTGGGGTAACACAGGAAAAGAATCAGTGACGACAGGCGTGGCGGAGTAAAAGGGCTGGATGTTAGCATTGCTAGGATCAGCCACACCACTATAGAATCATGTACCAGCGAGTGGCATGCTAGGGGAGGAACTCGATCCTAAATGACAAAAAGATTTAGGTGATATAGCCTAAGCTTAGGATAACTTTTACTGAGTTTATTTTGATACCCCATATCAAGGGCAGGATTTTCTGGACTTTCTAGGCTCTCCCACACACACCAACGCCGAGCATCATAGGGGTGCCACAGCTGTATTTTGAGCATGGTTCATGGATCTGAGGTCCATTTACTCCGTACGAGGCGTTTGATTGCACCGCCACCATTTGGTACACCTGAGGGAAGTTAAGTTGAGCAAGGATTGGTTCAGCTTCGTTACCCCAGGTCCCTGAACCAATGCTACCTGGGTACCTTGGCCCAGGGAAACTGAACAGAGGTTAAAGACAAGCCTTCAGCTGGGGCGTTTCGATAGATGGAGACGGTACTGAGTAGCAACGCTCCTAATAATTCAAGTTAACTTATGTAAGCCAAGTCTACCCCCTAACTTAATAAGCCCAGAAAACTAGGCTTATTTAAGGCTATAAAGCTTAGACTTATTTAAGCGTTAAGTTAATATAGTAATATTAGTAATATATAAATATATTTTATTTTTTTAATATTTTGTTATCTTGAAGACTATTTTTAAGTTAAAGATTAGATATTTAAAGTAGTAATTTAAAAGTAAAAATCTTAATTAAAAGA